>PKRV01001907.1:0-128198 GCA_003709505.1 Hyphantria cunea | reverse complement strand
TTATATTATATTATATTATATTATATTATATTATATTATATTATATTATATTATATTATATTATATTATATTATATTATATTATATTATATTATATTATATTATATTATATTATATTATATAGGAATATTAATTAAACAAGCACTTTTGTGTAAGTCAAGTGCATTTTTTGTCAAAAACCCGTAGAGAGTAGATATTCAATAAAAACATCGATTTACTTTTTTCTCTCAGTATCAAATTCCCTTTTTGCGTCATGCACGTAGAATTGTTCTTTATCTAGAGTTTCTTTCAGAAACAGGTAGATTAGGTGGGGAGGGACCGATGTAGACCTCTAACCGTAACCCTCGATGGCCACAAAAGTGAACAATGAACAATGGTAATGGTGACGATTTAGTACATCACTTATTCAAGCTTAAATTAAATTTGATCAAGCTTATTCTTCTCTCGCTCTGCCTCAATTTAAGGGTCAGACCCTTGTCGGTAGAGCAATCGCCACTACTCTCTATTTTCTGCGATCTGTTAGACATCTTGATAGGCCGCGACCCCGATTTTCTCCTTGAATTTCTGTATATAACTTAATCTAGGCCTTCCTAGCTTTCTCTTTCTTTCCAAAATTGTTTTAAACAGATTGTCGTTGTTATTAAGGGCCCACCATTTTCCCTCTTCTGTTATCAATAGCTTCTAACAATTACTTCTCGTTAACCATTATTAGGACTTCCTCGTTTGATCTTTTCTCTGTCTAACTGATGTTCACTATCCGCCTCCAGCATGACATCTCAAATGTTGCCAACCTGCTTCTGTTCCTTTAAAAGATGAGTATTTTTTTTGTGTTGGTGTTAATTTTGGCTTTGAACAGATGTTTCTTGAGGTTGTAAGCTTGTTTAGCAATTGCAAGTCTCTCCATTATTACCGGTGAATATCTTGAATCCTGTGTTATACTGCGTGTGTGTTATTCGGTATTTTTCACTAATTACTGATTATTAGTGAAAAATTTATTTTCACGCTTTCCTTGAATAAAATTACGCAGGTGATAATTCAATGAATATCACGCAGTTCATCGCGAAAACAGGCTACACTACAAAGCTAAACTGTCTTCGTAATTACAAAATTATTAAATTAATAATCTAAAAAAATTAATAACTATAAAAATATTTGTTCTTAAATCTAAATCATAAACAACATTATCACTATGATCGAAATAGATAAAACAAATTAACGTTATGAACGTTAATACAGCACATTCTCAATGACAAAAGTCTGACCTTTAAGAATATGTTCACAGGTTAATAAATACAACACTATTGTTTCATTCTGTCTATACAGCTGTATATACAGAGTACTTCCCTCCTATGGCCATACTTAGGACCAATTTCACCACTTGCTAACAAATGTCAACTAATTGATGAGACTAGCCCTCAGAGTTAATCAGGTTTGTGTATTCCCTCTATAGTCAATAACTCAAATCTGTTTACACCGTACCAATAAATAACACAATGTGTTAAACAAATTTTCCGGAGAGTCTGCCAAAATCTTCAAGCAAAAAATATATGTTTACTTCTAAAACCAAAGCACTGTGTTGAAGGTTTAGATGACCCTAGTTCACTTCAAGCCCAACACATACCCTAAACTGTACTACTGTTTTCCTTAAACAATGTTCAGATACTTAAAAAAAGACCCAGAATGGGGTTTATTTCAGCGTTTCTTTCCAGAGTGAGTCTCACATCTTAGGTTATGTTGGCGTCTTCTAGCTGTGAAGTCCAACTAATAAAAATATCTATAATAACTTATCCGCCTGCTCGTTTGCGGGATACATAGGACGACAACTTAATTACCTTGCTTTACTTTATATTTAGACATAAGCTGCACTGAACCAGCTTAAAAAGTGGTACGTATAATACGATGAATAAACGATGTGGAATGCGTACGGACACAAGCCATACTCGTAAGTACATCTTTGTCAATTCTTACAACCCACATTAGATTTATACTTCTACGTCTGTGAATTAACTGTGTATTTACTATACGCGTCGAGAAAAAATTTGGGCTTTATATTCTTACACATATCAAATTCTTCTTTATTCAAGACAGCATGGAACTATTGTTACATAATCGTCTTAGCTGAGAAATGGAAAAAATATGTATACACATAATATAAGTACTCTTCTCGCAAACGAACCATCATCACAGATATATTTCTTTTGCATTACGATATTGTGTATTACTTCTAAGACATTAAGCACAATATTTCACATTCAAGTGAAAGAAAACGGAGGGATATTCTTATATAAAATATATCTATGTGTATGAAAGAGATGATCATGTTTTTTTACAAGTTTCTAAGACTAAAAAACATTAGTGTCTAAAAAACAAAACCAACAATAGCAACTCGGTTCTTTTATCCAAATGTGTAAAAAATATAACGTAACAAAGCTGATATTAAAGTAATTATATTATATTTAAAATATTACAAAATAAGGGTATTTTAGTTAGAGTGGTTGCAGTGGCTGCGATCACTGTATCGATTTATTGTGATATGTTACATTATTTTTCGTTAAATAATACCCAGGTATGTTAATTGGTGGATATAAATTATAAAAACGTTTTATTTACTTACATGTACTGATAAACGGTCAAAAAACCGTTTATATTCTACAAAAAGTATCCAAAAACATTTCATCAGGCCATGTCCCCAGATCCCCGTACTACATTATCCAGGTTAGCAATAAGGATGCTGATCAGCACTTTTTGATTCTACACGTGTTTTCCTTCAAGCAGAATAGTGTCATTAAGGCGGGTAATGCTTAAAAGTGAAAAAATGGCAACATAACTACAACAACATGAATAATTTATGAAAATAAATTTTTAAATTCGAGTACCGGGTACTTATAAAATGATATTGGGTTTTTCTGTATCAAGTTTTTTTATACTTGCTTTTGTGCTGTTACAATTAAGGTATATTATTTATACCCAAAACTAATCTACGCCTGATGGTAATCTACAAGAATCCTTTTTACTCTTCTTCAAAAACATTTCCAGAATTTATGTTAACGCAACGAATAGCAACCTCGAAGACTAACAGCAGCAAAGTCTTATACAATCTGACTACACGGTTGGGCTAGTGGTTTCAGTGGCCGCCACACCGCTTCCTACTGCGCCAAGTGTTGTAGGTTCAAATCCTACATGGGACTATACTTTGTGTGATCCATAGATTGTTGTTCTAAGTCTGGGTGTACTTTGTGTCCGTTTCATGTATGTTTGTAAAGATCCTCGTGACACAGGAATTCATGTTCCTAATGCGGGAGATGTCTTTTTATGAAAAAAATAAATAAAGTGATCAAGAAGCTAAGATAGAGTATCAGAAGCCACACTTGTGCGGAAATAGCAAACTCAAGTTGACGATGATAACTTAATAGGTATAAACTTCCTCGGAGACATCATATTCAATCCGCTGAAATTGTAGTCAATCAGAACCAATTCAATGATTCTTGACAATTTATTCGAAATTTATCCAAACCGAATGTTTCCAAATAAACCATAACAGTTTGTTACGCATGGGCATGTAAAAATAAAGTTCAATACCCGCATTTTATTGCATTGCCCTGACACAATATGTTGGAACTAAATATCAATTTTCCACAATAAACATTTGCATTGATTTATACATCTGCATGGAGCGTAGTATAATGTGCTCTTGGATGATTGTTTTCGTAACTGTACATATTTGCAACTGCGAAATTACAAATTGTAATTTGTCCGTAACGTTTTAACATATTCTCCTTAATAATTATTGTTATCGCCTTTACTAATTTTTACACAACCAGCAACTAAATTGCTTTCACAATATATTTTTTTAATATTTATAAATACTCTTATTTAACCGTGATTGTACCTACGTCTTATGACGCTTTCCTTGCTAATTATGTTTGTTTGTTTTGCCGGACCATTTCCGCACTTAGCCTCTTGATCGGGCCGTTATACGTGGGTTAGTCATCTTCCAAATCCAACCATCCTAGATCATCCCTGTTATTCTTTATATTTTATTTTTCCAGTCAACCAAAATCCCCTACCAGTAGCAATAAGAAAGTGTAACCAAAAGCCTAAGTAATATTCTGAACCTCTTTATATTCGATTTACATCGTGTACTCGACAGCTTACTGAGATAAAATTTCATAATAAAAATATCTAATACAATCTTAAGAAAATCTAAGTGACTATAAAATATCTATTCATTTTAATTTTGCAAGATAATTTAAAACATGTTTTTGGTCTATCCGGATAAAAATCTCTACGAATGCAGTCGGTTTCAGTGCTCGCTGATTGAACAAGGTTAGATGAAATCGGCTTATCGTCCGCCGATGCGATGGCGAGAGGGTTGGGGAATAATTTCATTTGAGTATGCACCGGCCACGGCCTGAGCTACTCCTACTGTTATGCAAATTCACAATGTGCCTCTACATAAAATACTCTTCTAGTGTGCATAATAACCACAAAAAAAGTTAGATGCGAGAAAAGGATTTGTGGAAATTGAATTCGAAATGCAAATGCCTTGATATTTATTTTGTTAATACTACGTTGAAACTGGGAGTGCAAAAATTATGTTAGATGAAAAAAGCCGTAACTGTTTATACACAAAGTGTTTCGATAAATTGACCACTTAAAATAAATATCATTCTAAAATACAAACATATTATGAACTAGCTTTTGCCTGCGGCTCTGTCCGTGTATATGTCGGTTATCGCGGTGATGCTTGAAACTGATATTAGTTTTTTATTTATGAACCGATTGAAATTATAGAAACACTTAATGTTAAGTGGAGCAAACCACAACGCATTAGTGAAAACCGCGTACTAATAGTACGTACGTGCGTACAGACAAATAGAGAAACAGACAAAAATGCTAAAAATCATTGTTTTCGATTCTATTGCGTTCATAAAGCTGTCCTATAATAGTTTTTCTTTTAAATCTTCCAAGTACAAATAGCGACCAGTTAAGATTTTATTTATATTGTTTTTTTAAAGACGACTCCCAAATATATATCCTGTGTCGCAGGGGACTTTCCAAAGAACAGGATAACAATTTGTAGAATACACAAAATGTTGTCCTATGTGGGATTTGAACCCACGATACTTTGACATATTAAACCTGTCTGGATGAACTTTAAAATATTAGGATCGTGTTCATTGTATAATATTTGTCCTTGTCCCGGATGAGAACCGAACTCACAAGCTAAGTAGTTAGGATCGCTAACTACTAGACAAACAGAGTGGTCTCATTGTTTATATGAATCTCATACTAATATTATAAGTAACTCTGTCTGTAATGTTTTGAAGGCTAAACCGCTGAACTGATTTCAATGAAATTTAGCATAGAGGTACTTTGATTCTTGAAAAAGGAGATAGACAATTCTTCACCGCGCTAACCGAATAAAAACCAAAAGCTAATGCTGAATAAATTAAGTAGTAGAAATGTTTAATGAAAATCTGGAACAGGGAATACTTTACTGATAACGTGTGTATTAAAATCAAGACCTAACTTGACATTAATACAGGTACAATAACAAAGATTATACACCGATAAGATATATTATTCTAAGTACACGATAATTTCCTGGCAGAAATAAAGAATACTGACACCAATGTATAGTCACTATATTGTGATACGACAGTTTACAAAAAGACGCTAAGGAAATTAAACATGTTCAGTTCGATTTTAACATTGCTTTTAACCTTTATATCATGTAAGTAAGTACTATTTTAAATTAACATAACCATTAACGGTATTAGTTAAGTACAGAATTAAATAATTGCTATTAATTATGTCGAATTGTAAAATTTTCTATTAATACACATTTGTTTATTACATTTGTAATTTCTAAAATTCTTTGACACTTTTTTTTATTCAAACCTTTTTACTTATTTCTTTTGTCATTCAATGGTAAAAAATATATTTACATACAAAAAGTGTAAAACATAATAATGTAGTTAGAAATGATTAAGATGTGAAACAACGAACCTATATTAATTCATAAGTCCTGGAGGATAAATCTATGTAATCTCGAAGTTTGAGTTATACATTACTAGGATAAAATCATAAGTAGATTTTCCGCAAACTCCAAGTACCTACAGTTTTTTGTAAAAAAAAATACAGGGTGTAAAATCCTTTCACTTCAAACTTTAACTCAAATGGAAAACTGAGTAATACGAAAGGTGAACCACACCAAAGGTGTATACTAAACAGTGATGAACCTAAAATCAATGACCATGACAGAACGAAATCTATTTTTACGTGGAAAGACACGTGATAAGTATGAAGATGGTGTTATTCAAAATTAAAGGTATCGTAGTCAAATTATTCTAACATGAATAAATAAATAAGTATTGCTTAAAAATTGTTTTAAATGTTCTCTCGACCAATATTTGTCTATTAGGTGTATACCGTCCATACAGGGCTCTTCCTTTGTATTTTTAAGTTTAATTCCTACCGGACAGACAGTGCGCTGATTGAAGAAAACGATATGATTCCTTACTGTGTCACACTGAATACATTATTATGTGGGATCGTTATGAACATTGTATGATAAAATAGAAATAAACAAAATTCCATTTTTATATTTGGAGACTTTTAAACTTAGAGAGACTAACCGAAAAGAGGCACACAAACGTCTTAAATAGGCACAGAAGAAAAAGAAGAAATAGAACAAGAATTATTTGGAATATACTTACAACATCATCATAATCAATAGACAGTAATAGCCCACAGTTAGATTTTGGTCTCTCCTTATAAAGTAGATTTTGGCGTATTGTATCGCGCTGACCGGACAAGTTTGAATAGGATTCGTTCTTCTCTTTGCAATGCTGTCAGTTGACCTACGCAGTTAGGTATATTACGCAGCTCTTCCGATACCCACTGGATGAATGGGAGTGATCACACTCGGAATTTTTAATCCGACACCACCCAGACGGTATTTATAAACACACTTATTGTATTCAGTTTAGAATATCTTTGAGAAACCTGTCCCTGTCCATACTAACATATCTGTATCTAACTGCGGACGGAAGTCTTTGAAACTCTACACATTAACTTCTTCTTGAGTTACTATCTATAGCTGAAAACTGCATTGAAATCTGTTGAGTAGTTTCAAAGATATAAACGAACAGACAGCGAAAGCGACTACGTTTCATGTTATGTACAGATAAAGTATTTTCTTAAACTTAAATCCGAGATGTTTTACAATTCAAATCAGAAGTAAAATACCTAAATAGGTAAAATTACCCGAATTTTTCAACAATTGTTTTCAAGTAATTGATCAACATAACCAAGGTACTTTTTACATATCTTTATCAACATTTCTGATATCAGTTAATTCGGAAATCATTCATTCTTTTGTCTGATACGAATAATTTTAACTGTTACACTTATAAAAAGAACACTAAAATTATAAATCAACTAGCCGACTCATGCAACTTCGTCTGCGTCTCTTTTCAATTACACTCGGCTCCTATCGGTCTAAGCGTGAAGTTAACTGCCCTATCTTAGGCACGATAACAAAACACACATTAAAAAAAGTTGAAAATTAGTTCGACTGTGGGAGCATCGTCGGCAACAACGTAAGGTCATGACGAGGCTCATACGTAATAGATAGAAACCAAACTAATATACTAAAATTAATTATTAATTGGTACTAAATTACTCCCTCAATTATCAAGTTAGTTTCTATTATATGTCAATATTATTGGAGTTTAAAAACATATTTTCATAGAAGTAGGTATAGTTTACGTTTGATAACGATAACTACATGAATAAGAATTTATGTCTATGTATTTTAATAGCATTTACATTATGTATTAGTTAGTGTTTATTATCCTTGATGCTTATCATACCTATGAACTTGCCTTGTCCCTCACTGAACCAACTCAAGGTTGACTGATAGAAAATGCCATGTGGCATTAAGTCCCCTCGTGCAATCGCAGTGCAGGAAGTATAAATAAATAAAATAATGGCGACTCTATGTTGGCATGTTATTTCCCTGTCTTATCCTACTTTAATTTATTATGATTTTCTTTATCTTCCTTATCTTATTTTTATATGTACACTTTATCCAGTGTTCAAGTTCAAACTCCATTTAACTGTTGCATCGTTAATTTACGAAAATTCCTACACTACATTTAGATGTAAATTATTGGCAATACTCAAATCAGTCATGTATCCACTAGTAAAAAAAAACAGACTACAAAAACTGGACCAAATTGCAATTGTGGTCCCACACGGGAATCCATCACACGTAAGCTTATAGCGGAGAAATACAACTCGACAACAATGAAAAGTTAAACCTACTAAAATAAACAACAAAATAAATAATCGAAAGCTATTTATTCATCTTACTACTAAACTTAGTTACAGAACAATCAAAGAACGAGAGCCGATGCTTTCAATTCACTTGGATGGGTCATAAATTTAACAACGACAGTATTTACCTCAACGCAACTTGCTACGACGCGACCCAAGGCAACACAGGAGTACCTTGCGCAAAGCCTCTTGTGGTTTCTTGTAAGTCGTAATCGTTATCAGTTATCAACAGTCCATAATAATCCGTTGGACTAGCTGGACACGGGATAAAACTCTCTTTTTCTTAGAAATGAGGTTTTGGCCTGCTGTATTACGTTAATCAAGTGGGTTTGTATAGACTTATAGAGTATGTTTCAAGTTCATCTTCTCTTTGCTGTTATCCAACTGGTTCATGGGGTTTAGGGGTACAGGGGTAGCGATAAGTTAATCATCTGATTTGCAATTTGTCCATTGAAAAAGAGTCGTATTTGTGTAGGTATTATTCTGTAGGTGTTATCAAATCAAAAGTTACCCATAAAAATAAATGTACAAATAGCGTCTATGATTGCAAACGCTTATAAGAAAAAGAGTATCTGCTTAATGTCTTATCAAATCAAAAATTTCCCAAAATAATAAATATCCAAACAGTGTCTATGATTGCAAATACTCATAAGAAAATCATACGTTTATTAAACCGCAATTGAAAATTTTTGTCGAATTTACAAAATGGCACTTTTCATGCTTATACATTCTATTCACAATACATTCGATCTTTGATGAAGATAACATTAAGTAGGCCACTTTGGATTATAATCTTATATATTATAATCTTATTCCTATTTACGATGTATAATTTCAGTTGACGGATCGTGGCCGGATGTAAACCATATTTGGGCACATTATCCTCAAGCGTCTTGTCTCTTGGCTGACAGTGACGTCTGCGCAAGATACACATATTACTTTGATGGCCATGGTAAGTTAAAGAATATACAACAAGTAAATAAAGCACTTCTAAATCGTTACATTTAATTGAAAGTAAATTTCTAGCGACCTATTTGGTTTCTTTCTCAGTTCTAATAGAGATGAGTCAGAATTTTAGGTACACGACGCCTTTTGTCTGCTTTCAAGCAATACAATACTGGATTTATTATTTCGGATTTTTATATTTTAGGAACGTATGAACTGCCTAAATACAAGGAAAATTAAAAAGAAGACTGTAATAGCCCATAAGATCCTGCTAGTTAGTAAAAAATACCTCTCGGACTATTGACATACACTTTCTACTCTACTACTACGTTTCGTACTAAGACTTCTCTTCTACTTCCTTCCAACCTTCATTTTTTTTTCTTAAACGGTTATATTTAAGTTGCCCTTTTTTTCCGTTTGATTATTTATTTGTCAGATTGATATTTGGCCCTTCCTATTGACAGATTGATCTGAAACTTGGTACACGTCTTTAATAATAAAAAATATTTAAAAATTAAAACTTGAAAATAAAAATATGTAGTATTTGTTCTTAATTTAAACGGTTTTATTGAAAATAGTTTAGTAAAAGCTAAAAAATCATTCGGTAGGTCCCAGATTCTGGTCAGCAATCGCAAGCCCTCGTCAATGTAGGCATTAATCAACCACAAAAATAAATTCGTTGGGTCCGTGTTTCCTTTCAGTCAACTCAATTTACGCTACGTCTAACGATTTTATTATTATTAGATTATAAGATTTTATTGTCTTTTTTTACATATTTTAATTGTGGTGTTTTCTAATTTACAGTGGACAACTCAAGCTACTTTTGCACGAGAGCTGTAGATAACCATGGCATCGCTATCAAAACTGGTTGTTATAAACAAGTTAATGGGAGCTATTCGACTGAAGTCTGTTTATGTCGGTCCTCGCCAGGCGAAAGACCGTGCAACAACAGTTTTGTACCGTCACCTAAATATTTAATTATTGTACTAATTGTCATAGCGTATATACATAGTTATTTTGTCAATGTTACTTAAGATAGTACATATTAAAATTATATCAAGCGCACTGCTGTTTCAAGTTCTAATATTTTAAAAAAAAATCCGTGTTTAAATTCTGCAGAGTATGTATGTACATACTAATCGGTAGCAATTTTTATAAAGAATCCAAAAAAAATACAATATGTTTTTCTATAAAATTATCGGGAAAAAATTGAAAAACTGCAAAAGTATCTTTGACTTAATATAGGCATACTAATAAACAATGCATATCTTTTTATTTTCTTTTACATTTGTGTAAAAGTGAGTATACACAAACTTGTTAAAGTACGCCATTATTAAATTAATATGTTATGTATAATAAAGTATTAAACTTTATTCTTAAATCATTATCTCGAAGTTTACTACCTCCAGTTTCATTATTACATACATACATACGATATACAATACATACATGTTGCTGTAATTTTATTGTTTGAAGACTTAATCTTGTTACTTATATATAAAGATTTTGCCATATTATATGCTTTTCTAAAAATCTTTGAGTGATTTTTAACATATTCATGAAATTTAGGGTCAAAATTACTTTGTTTCATAGCCTACAAATCATACAGCCGTCTTCTACCTTTGTATATTCCTGTTGTCGCCCAATCTCAGAACGTCTTTGTATTATTGTTTTTACTTAAATATATTGTTAAATTCGATTTCTATCATATTGAATAAGTAGCCGTAAATCTTATCTGGATATCTTTGAATCCAATCTAAATTGGAAACCCAAGCACTAATTTTATTACTAAAATTTAATAATTGGTTACTAGTAATGGACCTGCATATAGTTTTGTTTATTTTATTTTCTTTTATACAAGGAAATGTAATAAATTGGCCACAGTGATCAGATGTTAAATCACTTAAAATTGATCTATTTAAATATTCCCTATTGCAAAAGACGTTATCTAAGCAAGTTGGTGAGTGAGAAGTAATTCTCGTGGGCTCAGAAAATAAGCGATTCAAGTCAAATGATTCAAATAGACTCACTAATCTTGTACTGATAGGACACTTTTCTAATAAATTAATATTGAAATCTCCACAAACTACCTATACCTTACTAGTAACACATAAACGCTTCAATACTTCTTCCATAACTGCCTTAAAAATACTAAAGTCACTCTGAGGTGGCCGATACACACAAACTATAATAAAGTGTTCCAGTTCTACACAAGAAATCTCTACAGTGGGCTCAGCAGAGAAACTTACAACATATTTCCGATCCTCAGACTTATACTGCTACAAACAAATATAAAAGACCCTCCATTGATTGACTTCTTTCTTACATACACACTTCTAGCGGAATAAACTAAATTATCAAGTATAAGATACAGAGCACATCAACATTATATTTATAAAAAATAATTCTATTTCTAAGTCTTTCCTAGATAATCCTTGAATATTTTGATGAACCATGTTTATGGTCATTGAATTTTTTACTTTATTACTACACTTTTTATTTATTTTTATATTTCTAATATAGTACAATTTTATTACCATTGAGTTAAATAATTGTTCAAAGTATTTTATGAATGTTGTTTTATTTACACTACGCCCATTGCCACTGAAAATTATGAGATAGTATTTGTATCTAAGGTTGCATTAATAGCCTTATATAAAAATTACTAAAAAAAATTTTTTTGTTTGCTTTTTTTACAATTCCTTATACATTCCTGTGTCACGGGGATCATTACAGACATACAAGAAACAGACACAAAGTACACCCAGACTTAGAACAAGAAGTTATGGATCACACAAAGTGTTGTCCCATGTAGGATTTGAACCCACAACACTTGGCGCAGTAGGAAACGGTGTGGCGACAACTGAAACCACTAGGCCAACCGTGTACTCAAAATGAATATTCCTTATTTGATTTTGACATGAACATATCTAAGCCTTTACCAATTTCATCACTAAACATTACTATAGTACTATTGTTACAGTATAATTGATGTTGAATATTTGTATTGCTATTTTGTGTACTAATAACATTTTATTTTGGTAATTTTCTAGGATCACATGTTACAAACAAACTGTCCAAGGAACTACTGGTTACATTGAAGTTATCAGAAAACAACAATGAATCATTCCTATAATTGCATGAATACCTTATTTGCCTATTACCAAAACTTGTTCCCTACTTGTTTCATTCAGTACATCTGTGGCGTCAGATTGTGTCGATCTACGATTTTTATCTGTAGCTTTAATTTAACATTCATAAATATCACTCAGTGTCTTAATTGAATAAATGATTTTGAATTTGAGTAGATTATATAAATATCTAATGGTACTTGTAATCTGTATGCATTTATGTAAAGTATCTTTGTATTTTTAAGCTTAATTGTTATCTTATATCATTGATTCATTTTTTATAGCTTCTTTTGATACACGTAAACCTGCAACGTCCTGACGGACTCGGTTCACCAAAGTAAACCATTCAAAGTGGACTGGTAGAAAATGTCATTTGTCATTAAGTCCGCCTCATGCAAAATGTAATGCAGGAAGTGCTAATAAGTAAATAAGTATTGCCTTTTTTTATTCTTGAAAACTCCTTGAGCCGTCATCCCATCACACTGAAATCTGAGCGACATACGTTAATGTTAACGTATGTCGCTCAGAGCTTGAAACAGGAGGGATTCGGGAACTGCTTTTATTAGGATATCGGACCATAATTATATATTTCCTAAATTAACGAGCTCGTTTCGACCACGTGGTACTGGCCGCGGTGTGACCACGACTGACTAGCTGAATAAATGTACATTAAAACTTAAAATAAACTTGGAATAGAATTAAATTTTAAACCTATGATAAGAAAGGGGAAACAGGATATAATGTGAACTTCAAACAATAATCCAATTGAGGGAATGCACGCACGTTATCATATCAAATAAAATCAATTCAAATTCTTGGATAGTAAGCAATCAAGATTAAATATAAAAGATTAAATAAAATTGATAAGATAAACTTAGATGTAATTCTACATATAATTTCATTACCGCGACAAATATTAAAGCGTATTAATCGTTAAATGTGTGATTTATACAAACAATATTTGGACTTAAAATCAAAATAATGTCTCGATTTACAGTTTTTATATCTGTTGGACTTATCCTCACATGTAAGTAGTTTTTTTAAGTATAAACCATGAAAAGATTCTGTTAATATTTTAAACCATTGTTCATTTCCCAATCAATAAGGAAATGTGGACATCGAAATATGGCATTCACATTTCAAGGCCCTCTATAGGATTGGACTATAGGATCTAGAATACACCCCTATCGTTCAATAGGTGTCGTGTGAGCCAAGGGAGGTCAAACTAAGTAGGATAACAGTACAAAGGAGGAAAACTTGGAACAAAAATATCACCTCGTCTAGCGTGGGTGGATAGGTCAAAACATCTTTCCTAACTACGACTTTTGACTGGTAAAGATGAAAAAGAATTATAAACAAACCTGATGCAAAATATGAGACAAAAATAGTCTAAGAAAATGATGGTATTTGTATCAAAATTTGAGCTCAATTGAAACAGAACTTAGAAGATGAAGAAGTTTACCTGCAGAAGTGAACTATGCTGTTGATGATGATAATGAAGTAGCTAAATAAACGAATTAAACTATCTTCAGTAACGGTGTTCAGAACTGGTTGATTTCTCTCCTACATTGATGGTACTCAATTCGTAATAATAACTATTATTAAGAATCTATTGACACCTCATTCGAAATCGGTTCAATAGTATAGGCGCTACGGTGGAACACATAAACATACATAGACTGCTAAAAATATTACCCTTCCTTTTGGTTTCTTCGTATTTGGGTAATAAGGTGTAAAAGCAATGTTCAACAACTCATTTTCTATCAGTTTTCAAGACCGGATGTCTTTGCAAAACGGCATTGATCTCTATCGATACATGAATCATTAATTTATACATGTTTATTATTTTATTGTTTGTGTCTTTGTTGCTCATTCTGTTACTGACATTCATATCAATATTTGTGTTATTTACTGTTATCGCAATACTTTAATAAGTGTAGACGAGTTATGAATAGATTTAAAATCAGATAGGACTGCCCGGCACTAATCTATAGCGAAATGTATGTGTTGAATCAACTTTTTCTATCCCTTTGTGGGACATGGGAGAGACTGTGTACACATACTTGCCTTAAAAATTACCTGATACAAATCAATTTGAAGAGGTGCTGTTCCTAATCAATGTATCTACATGTTGCACATAACACATGCACTGTAGCACGGTAGAGTACAAGTAATTCTTGTTACGGTAGAGTACAAGTAATTGATAAGTTCATATTGATGAGAAAATATATCTTTTAAAGGCTCATTCGCCAATATTTTGCAGTATGGAACTATGGCGAAAAGTTACAACCAGTATTGGGGCTTGCTAAATTGTTTCTTAACTTGATCTTTCAATGGCTATTTTCATTTTCTATTACTAATTTTTCATATACCTTCAGTTGCAGGTTTTATTGCATCACAATCGTCCGATGTGAGCCGATGCTTCCAATTCACTTGGTTAGGTCCTAGATTTAATAACGAAAGTGTGTTCTTAAACGCGACCTGCGCAGAAGCCACCCTAAACTTCAATGGAATACCTTGTGTAAAACCACTTGTTGTCTCCCGTAAGATGATTTAATTACCTATTTAATTAATTTTGATTAATGAATTGAGAGGTGTTCATAGCCCAGTTGCACTCGGTGATTAGAAACAATCACCGAGGGTAAGCAACGACGCCGCGGTCAATACCTGAATGGGTGACAACTGGTAGCATGTTACCATGAGCGTCTACGTGACTCGGAGGTCATGTTGAGCAGTCGGTCCCGGTTGTTATCATAGGATAACAGTCGTGAAGCTTAGTTGGAGGCCTTTGGGCGGCTTAAAAACATCCAACGACAAGGTTTCGTAGCCACAACGTAGTCTTGCCGGTCCTTAACCCGCACTTGGCCAGCGTAGAGACGTATGGTCTTAACCCTCTCCTGAGAGGAGACCCGACCCTAGCTATGGGACATTATGGGTTGTTGATTGATTGATTAATTTTGATAATATATAGTTCATTAGTCGAAAACAATCCTATACGGAGTTATATTTGAATGCCTGACCATTTGTAAAGTAATAACACAAAATTAAAAATTATATATCTATATTCAATACCAGAAAAAAGTGAAATGTACTAGATTGTCAATAAACGTTATTATTGTACAATTATGAAATTAGTGCAGAATATAAGAAAGAAATATAAAGGCATGCTATCATTTAAAATATTAAAACTATTAGTGTTACAAAATCTACCAAAAAAATAATTACATAATTATTTAAATTGACAAACTATTCCAATATTTCCAGTGGCTTGAAATTTTAATATGTTGCTGCTATTTTGACTAACAAATGTTATAACGTGTTGCGTTATAACTAAAAAGTGGAAATCCATAGCAGCTTAAAATGATAAATTGGAAAGTAACTGTCTGTAAACCAAGTTCAATGAAATCAAGCATGACGATATTTTGATTTTGCAAAACCTAGTAATATAATAATAATCATTAAATGTTTATTTAACCTCGTTTCGACGAAGAGGCTAATGTCCAGCAGTGGACTTTAAAAAGTTGTTGATGTGTTATTTTATTTATTTATATTATTATATTGATGTTGTTGAACAATAATTCCTTTAATCATATCTTTAGTGTCGATCTGCAACCCTTTAGCACTGTCGTCGTTGTCGCACTCTGCCTTGGTAGGGACCTAAGTCCAGCGGCGGAGATCCCTCGGGTGAGATGAAGATAACGATGTCTTTATTATTTCAGAGGACGGTTCATGGCCAGATGTAGACTATATTTGGAAAAATCATCCAGATGCGTCTTGTATCTTGGCTAACAATGACGTTTGTGTCCAATATACCTTTTATTTCAATGGACGAGGTAAGGCGTGGTACGTGGTGGTGGTAAAATGGAGTGACGGCTTATTAAGTTTAAGTGATACTTATATTCTAAATGCAAAAGCAACTCTATCTGTTAGTCTGTTACTCTTTCACAGAAAAATCACTGAACGGATTTTAATGTAATTTGGAGGGTAGGACGGAAATAGCACGACCATTGATTTTGTGTCTTGCTGTTATTAATCTATAATAATTATTATCTTTAAAGTTATGTGTGTGTATAAAATATAAAATGTATTTTGAGTAGTTTCATTACCATAGAATAGGTTCTGCCTAGTATGGGATCAGAAGGTCGTGTGTTTAGAATTAGAATTAGAATTATTATTGTTATAACTTAGTTTAAAACTACCATCTTACTTACTGAATTTCAATTTTTAGTCGAAAACTCAACCTACTTTTGCTCAAGAGCTGTAGATCAATTTGGTAATGCTGTAACGAGTGGATGTCATCGACAAGTAAACGGAAGCTCTATAACAGAAGTCTGTTTGTGCCAATCACTACCTGGTCATCCACCGTGCAATAACAGTTTCTTACCGTCTATAAATTTCTTAGCAATTACTGTAGCTGCCATAGTCTTTATAATACAATTTGTCGCAAACACTGCTTAGTAATTTAAATAAAAAAATGCTTAACACTGAAAAAAATATTTTAATAACCTGTGCTACTGACTTACCTACGACAAAAATATACTTAAGATATATTTGCCAACAAAGGCAGGTATGTTAATCAAATACATTACGATGTAGTTAAAAATATTTACTATTGTAAGTGCATTGCATTAAAAAAACGACAGCGATTTGTGAAAAAAACATTATATATCATTATTTAAACAAAATAAAGGAGCACACTTGTTACTCTAGATGCTTAACATAACACTTCAATATTACATACTCTACGCAACAATAAACTATTATTGAAATATTAGGTCCTAACATATCAAATTGGCGTTTTGTCGCACTGGCCACTTTGATCTAAAATATATCCTCTTCAGTTAAGAATTTCAAATTAAAAGTTATAAATCCATTTAACTGGTATATTTGAGTTTCGAAAACAGTCATTTATTTCTTTCTTTCCTCATTAGTTTCTTCTTTGGCGTCGCTTATCTCGCACAATGAAAAACCTTACTTCGGAGCCATCGCAAACCACTTCGCAGATGCCTGCAGGTTTCACTGTGAGTGATAAAACTGTTTTAATCCGCTTAAAGAAAATAGGGAAAATAATAAAGCTAGAACGGTGGGTACCTCATGAAATGAGTGAAACGAACCAGCAAACACGCGTCGACTGCTGCGTTACATTGCTCAATCGGCACAATAATGAAGGAATTTTAAATCGCGTTTAATGTACGATAAACGGAAGCACTTGTCGCAATGGCTGAACTCTGTAGAAACAGCCAAATCCTGTCCAAAGGAAAAATCAACTCAAAAAAGTTACTTGTGAGTAAGTGTTTGGTGGACTAGTGCCAGTATCGTTTACTACAGCTTTTAAAATCTCATCAAACGATTACGGCAGATATCTATCAGTCAAAAATTGCAAACCATGATGGAAGAACTAGCTGCTAATCAACCGAGAATGGTAAATCACTTTAGACTGTAGAGGAACGGGTGTCATGTCCCTCCAACTCAAAGGAAGGATCCTCCAACCAGGCGAGGTGGTCATGTCCACCTCAGTTGGGCAGTGGCCCGAACGGTTGATGTTGGGACGTTGGATATATATGTTAATCGGCGCGAGAACTTCTATTGCGCGATGTAGGATTGGTAGTTTCTCAGTTTCCTTCGTTACTTCGTAGTTCAGTGTATCTTCGGTAGATGGCGCTGTAGTATATTTCTGTTGGCGCTGTATGTGGAAGTCGCCACATAACTCCCCTCCAAGACCGAAGGTCGATATCTGTCTATGCTCTGTTGCGGAGCTTGCCAGTGCCAGGAGTGAGTAGTTCCAGTGAGTCGGAACTGAGTGCCGCAAGTTCCAGTGAGTCGGAACTGAATGCCGCTAGTCCCAGTGAGTCGGGGCTGAAGTCCGCTGATCCCAGTGAGTTGGGATCGCATGCGGTGCGCGGTGCTGCGGTGAGGTCCCCAGTGAATCGGGGCGATTGCTACGTAGTGGCTGGCTGCTGCATAGACGGGAGATAAATGCTCTGCTTACATAGACCGTAGTTGCAGTGTGCTGTGCCTAGACGCTCTTGAGGCCGTAGAGGTAAACCAGGCTGGAGCGGTCATGAACATGATGATGGCGCTGCTGCTCTGCTTTATTGAAGGCTGCTGCCAATCACGTCAGGGTCACCACTGTGGAGGAACGGGCCACATTTTCCTCCAACACAAAGGGAAGATCCTCCGACCAGGCGAGGTGATCATGCCTGGCGGGCCACTGCCCAACGGTTGATGTTGGGAAGTTGTATATATGTTAATCGGCGCGAGAACTTCTATTGCGCGATTTTAGGATTGGTAGTTGCTTAGTTTTCTTCGTTGCTCCGTAGTTCGATGTTTCTTCGGTAGATGGCGCCTTTGTATATTTTTATGTTTTTTTCTGAAATTCAGATAACTTCTTACAAGAAAAAATTTTTCTCCAGTGTGGCAGTCTAAACTGCCTTCAGAGACTTTATTGATTCTCGCCCCCATGGTTTTTTAATAAAGGGATCAATGAACTACCTACCTTGATTGCAAAAGGGCCAAGATAACAATGGCTCATACTTTGATTAAATAGATATTAAATATATTTTACAAAAAATCGGCCAAGTGCGAGTCGGATTCACAAACAAATTGTTCTGTACTATTATTTATACATTTAAAGAGTCTACCGGTTACCGTTGTCAATATCGAGCAATAACGAGTAAAAAAAACTTGTCGTTTGTTGTATTGGAGCCCCCTTAAATATTTATTTTATTCTGTTTTTAGTATATGTTGTTAAAGCAGCAATAGAAATACAGCATGTCTGAAAATAAAAATTTTCAACTGTTTCACGAGATGCAGCCTGGTGACAGATGAACGAACAGACAGGCAGACAGACGGACAACGAAGTCTTAGTAATAGGGTCCTGTTATACTTTTTAGGTACGGAATCCTAAAAAATGTATTCCCATCCAATACGCCAATTTTTTATATAAGCACCTAATATTAATTACTAATAGTTCTAAAACTGAATTCTATAATTCTACTACAAGTTTTTTTTGTTTACAAGTTTTCCGCCACGTACTATTATAAACTTATAACAATTACAGAACGAAAAAATCAATAGAATTTTATAGCCAAAAAATCTTACGGGTATATGAATGCAATTTGAAATCTTTTAGAAACCGCTATATCGAATATCTGTTAAAATCATATTGATCGGAATTTCATTTTATATAAGTTTTAATTTCAAAATATATTTTTGTAGACCCAACTTATTACCGAACCGACTGAGTAGGTATATCTGACAAATGACGTGTCCGAACTGTCACAAGGCAGCAACGTCAAACAATATTTCAAAAAGGCCTATTGCAGTGAATTTATATGCCACCACTGCAAACATTTTGAAATAATTTTCAGCATAACGCTTACGATAAAAAATGTATTCCGTATTAACTAGAGGGAATGCTATTTTAACATATACTTTGAGTGTATTAGCATGTCTAACCTTTTTGTGTTTTCTTTCTACACTAACTGTGGATTATAGGACCGCCGCACAGATGAACACAGTGAAAGTTGTAGTGTAAGTATATATCACCAGCTTAGTTGTATATTCCTGCATTTAAACACTAAAATCAATCTACCCCTTACAGAAAAAACGTACCTGATTACGGAGCATCAAGGGAAAGGAATGATCTTGGTTTCCTAACTTTCGATCTGAAGACTGATCTTTCTCATCTGTTCAACTGGAACGTGAAGCAGCTCTTCCTGTACCTTACGGCTGAGTACATCACACCTAACAATGAACTGAACCAAGTTGTACTATGGGACAAAATTATTCTTAGAGGAGAAAATGCTCTCTTAGACTTCAAAAACATGAACACAAAATACTATTTCTGGGATGATGGCAATGGCTTGAAGTAAGTTTTGTTATTATATATAGTTTATTATATTATTATATATATATTATATATATAGTTATATCTTCAGCTAAATATTTCAAATTAACTGACTGATATGTTAAGTCAATATTCTTATTAATTAACAACTTTATGTGCATAGTATATACATATGTGTATACAAAGGTTAGTAGATATAATTAAAAGATTTATTAGGCATTACCCCTGTACATATATGCTGTTTGTCCAGGTGTTTACACACAATAACTGTGTAAGACTACATTTACAAATATCCAAGTGCATTATTCAGAAAATACTTATTTATTTATGTTATTTTATTAAATTAGGATCTCCAACAAAGGATATACACAGCTATACAGTACCCAATAAATTATTGAAGGGTATTATACAGGTGCATTCTCCTTCACTTACAAGAGATCACAGCAAGCAAAAATCTTGAATTATCCAGCTTGTTTTATAATGAATTATTTGTGATTATCTTTTATTAATACTTCTTTTTCTCAATTACAGGGGCCACACCAATGTAACATTAACCTTATCATGGAATATCATCCCCAATGCAGGTTTGTTACCAAACATTCAAGCACTCGGTCAGCACTCCTTCAAATTCCCCACAGATTACACTCAAACAAGAGTATGATCCATAAGCTACATTTGAATATTGTACCTTACGTGAGAGTGATTAAAAACCTATGTCACACAGTTTTTCAATTAATATACCACTTTTTTCACCTTCAGTTTTATTTATACTTGTTCTTGTAAACAGTGTACATAATATCTCAATTTTCTTGCAAAATAATACATAAAATTGACCTTCCTAGTTCATAATTGTAAGCTGGCAACTTGATATGTATTTATCTACTATCAGAATGAGTGTGAAAGTCAAGTTGAAGATACAAACTTAACTTTTGTATCATAATAAATTATAGTTAGATAAGTGTGTCAACAAAAATAAGGTTCCGTAAATTGTGTCAATATTACACTATAATTGTGACTTAATAGACATGCCTTTTGTAATGAGATAAACTTATTTGTAGATAATAAAACTGATACCTTAATTCGCTTCTTTTTATTATCCCGAGGAAAGTATTCAATACATGTCGGTCACTTTTTGTTTACAATATTATGAATCTAAATTTTTTTTAGAAAACAGTGTCCACTTTGGTATATTATTTTGACAGTGTTTAAGTTCTGTTCCTATCTACATAAAGGCACATTATAAACAATTATTATTATTAAAATAATTATTTTACTGTTTAGGATAGATTCCATCAACAGCTGATTATAAAAAATTAGGAATTTGGTTTATTTTGTTGTAAGAATTACAAACCTAACTTTCTTCATATTTACACGAATATGTGTAGTATTAGTGAGCTTGTATTGGTTACTATATTTGGCAATATAGATTATTTAGATGCGGGAATATACATGGTAGTACAATAATTATGAAACACATTTTTTTTTATATCATATAATTATCAATTACATTTTAATTAAACATACATTTATCATTTTGCTCTACATGGTTGTTCTATAGCAGGAAAAACTAGTTAACTCTACCACTGCTAGAGACAGAGGTGTCTTTAAGTTTAAAAAATTCAAATTTACACCAATTTTTAATTGGTATTATCAGATATGAAATAATTATACTCCATTTATTAGTATCACTTAAAGTTTTAATTAACAAGAATTGTCTCTAACTAAATATTTCACATTTGTTAACAAATTTTTGAAGGTACATTATAAATACATGTGAACCAAGCAGAATCTTTAATCTAAATTTCTCATTTCAACTACATGTGTTTTAGGTAATTTAAGACCTCATACAAGCATGTATAATTAATAAACATACAATAATATATACGTATGAATTATTTTAAATTTTATATTTTGAAGTCGTATTACGACGACCCATAAGATATAATTTAACATCTAAATAACTAACTGTAAAAATAGTTTTCTAACAAGTTCTATTTCCTTTCGAATTGTATGTAGTAATGCCTGCATAATTAGCAGATTGGTCTTAATTTACAAATAAAAACAAATTGCTTCAACTTTGTGATGTTAACCATTGCATTGTCACAAAGCAGAAACAAAACTGCTTTAATCTACGTGTGTTACTATAAGTTCCATGGTAACAGTCTTCGCCTAATCAAAAATTTTGCATTGTTCTTTTCTTTTTCATCTTTGAATGAGCATTTACACTTGAAGGCATTCATTTCAACACTAGACCCATCTTTACCAGCTGTTTGTACTACCAGGAAACTATACAACATTGTATAATGTAGGTATAACAGATACTAAATATACTACTAATACATTTTAAATAGATACAGCAAAAATAAATACCTATGGAATTCTGCCCCCTAACCAAGTTGTATTCTACAAACGTTATTAGAAAACTAACAAATGGATGAGAATGAATAAACAAAATATTAGCTAATAATACAAGAGACTAAAGGCGTTAGCGATTGTAGAAAGAGAATCGACGTGAAAAACTCGCAACTTGGCTAAGGGGGCTGAACTGGGATACAAGAGTTATGTTTCTGCATTTCTTCCTTTATTCGTTTCTGCCGTTCACCAAATCTATTTTGAAATTAACTAATAAAAATTTGCCATTAATGTCACTTTGCCCAGTAAATCGTAAATATTGCTACGTTTGCCCAATTGTAATGTAGATAAATTTCAGCTTTATATTTCGTAAATAAAACAGTTTCAAGGACACGGGTGTAAAAATCATTCAATAAATAATCAATAAAAATCCTTGCTCTTGTCACCCATCGTTCAAAAGTATTAGAGGTTTGTTAAATGGTTTACGACCATTACTTTCTGTCAACAGTTCTTAATTTAACTAGACAGATGCACAAAGCTATAGCTGTACATGTTTTACTGGGTTTGGTATACAGATTAGTAAATCATTAAACTGATGAGCACTGAAAATAAGCGAGTAATGGCCATACGTATGGAGGCATCAACCTAGCATTTGAAAAATCTAATCTGTTATCACCTGTTTTTAATATTGCTCATATTGCTTCCATTCCAATTTTCTGTCATCATTAAATCTCATCTTTATTTGATGAAAAGGCAACCAGCTAATCAGCTATTTCTGCCACTGTCAAATATGCAGTCTTCAAAACTTAAGTCTTTGTCGAGACGAAATTAATGATAAAATATATAAAATTGTGTATGAGATGAAATGGGGTCTTTATTTCATCTTTAAAAAAACCATCATACATTATATTTCATTCGAAAAAAAAGTTTCGTTTCCTATGACGTATAACTAAATTTTTAGTAAAATTAAGATAAAATCAATATCATGTGAAATATTGATGATCTAGCTGTAACGAGAAAAATGAAATCGTTATATTAAACCGCACATTTTATATAATTTGATTATAACAGCAGGCCCAGGATGGTGACGCGCGACCAAGACTGCGGTGTTTAAGAGGGATGTCTTATCGAGATTTCCTGTAGACCTGATAATGAAAACCTTGTGTTAATCCAATCTGATGCACCACAATTTAGCCTCAGTTAGGTGCAGGCTTTCAGGATTTTAACATGTAACAATAATAATGGACGTTTTATCAAGTTCAGCAGTCATATAGTTCTTATACATGAAAGATGGTAGTCTACTAATTACTACTCAAGATTTTTGTTACAATCTGTAGGTATGCCATTTGTGCAAATGTCTGAACCTTACATGACCATAACACTAACCACTAAACAAGGGTATAAGCACTCTTAAATTTATCTAAACAAAAAAAATCTTAAAAACTATGTAATGAAAATACTAACATAACCGAATATTCATTGTCATTGGTGATTTTATAAATTGATTTGATAATGAAATAAACCAGGTAAAAGATAAGGATAACATCAAACAAGTATTTATAACAATTTATGTCGAAATCGTATTAATAGTTAATTTAAAAATATTTTAATTTCAATATTTTCGATCACTGCTCTGTGGTACTTCTCAATCAATACATTATCAATCTACCCTCAAGTATAGTATACGAAAATATTTTATCATGAAATGTATTATAACAATAAAGTTTACTTACATTTAACAATTCATAGAGTATTGCTTGCATGTTTTCTAGCATTATTTAAAATTTACGAATTTACCTACAAAGAATCTTCTACTATATTTATCTACGTAATGCTAACATTCAAAGCAGTTATCGCTAAATTACATGGAAAAATATTGCAATCTTTGAGTAAATAGATAAATTTTCACGCACAACAACCAAACGGATGATGAATGTAACATTTCTTTGTTTACTTCAATATAACAACAGGAAATGAAACGTTAAAATCATATGTTGAATGTAAATACAGCTCTTGGCCTGCTCAAACGAATTGACTAGTACATTGTGATTATGGGTAATATTACAATCGGACTATATTCAAATGCAAGTAGGGAGGTTCGCTCCCAAGAGAACTGCACTGACCGAACTAGTTTAAGTTTTTATACTATCTGTAATTCAAAAACTCTAGGATGAAGCTAAAAAATTACAATAACTAGGATTTAAAATATAATTACTGTAGGTACAAGTCGAGTATTACATTATGTTGGCTTAAAATTGATACAAACACTTTTTAAATAATTATATTTGAAATATGAGCCTCGACTATAAACCACTCGTATAACGATGTTGCAGGCGTTATGGACTAAATAATGAGTCGAATAATTAAGAACATCTATATCGCAATTTTTTAGAAGTAACTTAGTATGATTTCCTATTTAGAATCTGCTACTCAAAGTTCTAATAATTTACTAGGATCCACATTTCGAGTTAAGATTTCATTTTATGTAATGTAATTCCCCTGACGAACAACCTTTTTTAATTAAATTATGTGTTGTCATAACTGCATTATTGTACATAATATCGATTCAATGAGAATCGGCATTGTGTACAATGGAAAAATACTTTGCACTGAGTGCTATTTTTACCCGACTGCAAAAGAAGGAAGGTTATGTTTTTCGAGTGTGTATATGTATGTATATCTCTTTGGCACGCCCTAGAGCCTAAACGGCTTGTCGTATTTTTATATGGGTGGTGTCAATAGATTCGTCTTAGCTGTGAAAATGACACTGGGTACATCGAAAAAATATCTAAATTAAGGATTTTTGGCGCGAAAAAGTAATATCAAAAAAAAATGTTTTCAAAATACATCGAGTGTGGTATCAAAATAATGAATTTGGACAGTGAACAGTCATTACGAATATATATATATATAACTTATGTACTTATGTTCATCTAGAAAAAACTGAATTTAATAAAGATAATAGAAATTTAATATAATAATTTTACTTTTACCATTTATGTTACTATAGACCATCTACCTAAAATAAGTAAAGAGGGTATACTAAGGCCTCCGGAGTATGCCTTCGAATCACCTATTTGGGTATCATAGATATAATTTGACTGCACAGCTGGCGAAGTAGTTACCATAGAGTTTTCTACTGCGCTGCGTTTTAGGTTCAAACGCCACAGGAGACAAACAGTGTGATCCACAATTGTTGCTATGAGTCTGAGTGTTTTTTGTATTCGTTTCATGTATGATTATGAAATCCCCCGCGACTTATAATATTTCTATTGCGGGAGTAATCATAAAAAAAACAGATATATTTAAAAAAACATCTTATAGAGAAGCGATTTCTAGTCAAGGGAATTAATTACACATTACTCAAACAATAGATACGAGCCTAAAGTCCTGCTCTCTAATCTCTCAGCGGTAGTAAGCACAACATGAGTGAAAGAATCCACAACTTAACGATGCCATACTAAAGATCACAGTCTCTGCCATACAGTGATTTGGTTCAACACATGGCATTATTACTAAAGACTTGCATGAACACGATTATTATTACAAGTAGATATAACATGAGCTCTAACTTGAAACGCCGTAGATATATTTTACGTATTTTATAATATCCAACATCAAATTTAACCAAAAGAGAAACATTTGTAATTTTATCGCTGTATTTATTTGAACAAATACTTGTTTTTTTAAATAAATCAGAAATATACGTAATGTCAAAAGACCTATGATCCAAAACATGTGAGTAACAATGAAATACATGTTGTATACTGAAACGGTGATCTTGTAAACTTGTCAGCAAATCCTTGACACCCTGCCTGCACATCTGACATGGTTCCTCATCATATTTGCAATCATCAATGCATGACACAAAATGGACAGTAAGTACCAGTCGTAAATTGATGATATCCTGCTAGTCATATCACAGCAAGTGCATTACAGTCAACCAACGAATGCCTCTACTTAAAGGTATTGGAATAAATTGAGGGAAAGGACACCCTAAACAGGGTCATACAGGATACCATCGTTTACCTCAGATTACAGACATATAATGCCGCCACACTGCCTTATAACCATACTGACTCTTCCACGGAAATCACACGTTAACTAATGTGTAGTTTGACTGGGATTGGACACATAAGTTACATAATCTAAGTATGTACACACTATTGAGTACAGAAGTCCGTGCTGTAAGGTTTCAAATGTGCGGACAGGAGGTGTGTAGTCTACCTATGAGTGGGGCGGAGCACCCGCACATTCACAGGCGGCAGGGCTGGGGCGCGGGCCGTCACGCGCCTGTAAGCGGCGGCCCATCCGTCTGCACGTCCTTGTCCTCCGTGGGCGGTGCGGTGGGGCGGTCTGACCCATATCTACTGGACAGATCCAACATTTCTCTTAAACCCTGCAAAAGTAAATAAGACATATGAAGTTTAAAAAGTACTATGAATATTGTAGGTATATAAATGATAATGAATTTATTTTGACAAGCCGGACTTTATAGCTAGAAGGCACACCAAAGCATCCCATAGAAGAAAGAAAAACATCTTTTAAATCTATGAACAAATTTTATAAATTTTTTGAAGTTTCCAAATTCAATATGGAGGTCCAAGTGTTCCGACTCGCCATATGCAAAAATCACGTTAGAGCATTACTTAATTGACAGGCTCATTGCCAGACAATCAGCCCGTCAAATAACTAATCTCCAAACCTATTTAAATTATAACACTTCACTATGAAAATGTAATCTTAAATTTCCTAAAGAATAATGAAGATCTGCCATGAATATGAGGAGTTAACATACACTAACTAACACCTAAATACCTTATTTTCTGTAATGAGCCTTTGGTACAGTTCTTCTTCTTTCCTTGCATCACTGTTGTCATCCACATTGACAGCTTTGTACATGATGCTGGTCATCTCATTGATCCTCTCAGCTTGTTGTCGAATCAACTGCCAAACATTCATAAAACTTATAGAACAAGCCACATATTCCCTACATAATATTTGTAAACAAACAAAAAGTACTCAATTAATAAAAGGTAATATTTTTAGTCTGATTGTCTTTAATATCATTTTAATGTCATTACTGCTCGGATATCTACAAATCAACACATAAATGATTTGACAATAATATGGCAACACGTAACAGCATTATTACATAGTAATGATATCAAGATGAAGTCAATTTTTGTCTTATTAGCTTAGATCTTTCAAACTATGCTATGGTTTTTAATGCAGTTCATCATCAACAATCTTCATTTGTATTGTATTATATATATTGTATTATAGTAAAAGAAATGCGAAAATTTAAAAGCTTTAGGTTGCTAGCGTTATATAAAAAAACACATGATTAATGAACATTAAAATGTTCATTAATCAATAAAACAATACTGATTTAACTTGACAGTCATCAACAACAGTATTTTGGTATTTTATTTAATCAAATTATTTTCCATTATTGCTAGTTTACTATCGTAAATAATTAATACAATGGAATATATATATAGCCTAGGTTCCTAATATGACTGGTTTTCCTGTACAGTGAAACAACTGATTGCTAGTTTATATAGTCATTACAAATAATTAATTTATGAGGTATATATCACTAGAAAATTTAATTACCTCTTGTTGCTTCTCATTTATAGCATTTGTAAAGTCTATTCTCGACTCCCATATTCTTTTCTCAGTATGTTGTCGATACTTGGACATGATCAATTCCAATGCTCGTCTGTGGTCTTCTAATGCTGCTCTGAGTTCACCATTTTCCCGTTGAACATCTCGCATTAGACGTGACTCTCTCTCAATACTGGCAATAAGGGCTCCCCTTGGTCGTTCTCGAGATGCCTCATTGAGAGTGTCCACTTCTTCTTTGTACTGAAATAATTTATTTTCATTATGAGCTTGAGAACATGGGAAATTAACCCCTGCAGTAGCTTGTCTTTAACATTGGTATTATTGTTACTTATTTAGGATTCAAATATCTTATGATAGCTACTACAGCCAAACCATAACAAACCTAACAAGAAAACTCCATGTTCTTATACAAAGTGTGTTTTTGTTGATTTCTATAAATAACAATTTACAGACAAATTAAATTAATATGTCACAAGTCTATTCATCAACAAAGCACTGAAAATCATTCTTAGGAATATCTTGAAACAAAAGCTTCTTGCTTTACAGAAGAGAACCTTTTATTACTAAGGCATGACTGAATGTAAGGTGCAAGTTATGTGATATTCTATGTTTATCCCACATTTAAATTATAAAACTTTAAAAAACTCCCCATTTAATCAAGCATGCCAAAAACACCTTACATAATTTTGGAAAACAGCTGACACTCTTAGACTCTAGACCTATATTAACCAAATATTAACCAGCAACAAAGGGTTATGAACCACCGCAAAGAAACTGGCTTTAAAATGAAAAAAATCGGATCCAAATCGGCCCATCTGTTTGAGAGCTGCAATGCCACAGACAGCAGACAAACATCTACATCAACATCCCTCTTTTTACGTTGGGGGTTAAAAAATGACTACAATAGTATGAACATCAAAATTAGTTTCTGATCCTTGGGTTGGTAATTTTCTAATTATTTTGCTTGAAAAAAGAAATTTATATTGGAGCCTTGAGTTGTAAACTGAATAATAGTTACTAAAACTTTTCATATTTATACTATTGCAATACCTTTACTACAAGATATGTGTGACACACTAATAGTGAAAGCTTGATTGTTTACACCGCATGTGAAACAAACACCCCACAAGGACATCTAAATTAAAGTGAAATTGGTTATCGCCCACCCAGCGAATTCCAAAATTTTCTTTTAAAAATAAGCTTTTATAGAATTAGTATTACAATTGTAACACCATATCACATTCCAATAGCCTACCTGTTTCATTGTGTGAATGTGTCTGTAAGCTGTTTGAGTTTCGGTCAGTAAAGCATCTGCTTCTGTTTCTCGCTCTTTAAGACGTCCTGCGAGTCGCTTAGCATCCAAAATTATTTGCTGTATGGTCAGTGACATCTGAAAAATCAGCAATGTTGAACACTCCTAACAGAACTGCTCTTATTATCGATTTTAAAACATAACAGCACTAACCCTGATATCCACACACAACTGCAGCACGAATTCCGTATCATCTAAGCAAATTTCAAAGATTAATTCAACTAAAACACAATTTTTTATAGAAAACTAAAAGACGCATATCAGCTGTTTCGTGATTAGAGTACAGCAGCCATTAGCTTTCATTTCACTTGAAACGGAATATTATACGACTAAGTAAAAATGTCTAAGAAAACTGGTGTATTGCACAAACAACGTAGTTAATACACTGTGTATCAAGAAGAGAAAGATAATTTTATCCATTAATATCCAATTCAGCTTAGTTATGCCGTGACGTGACCTTGATCAGAGAGAATTGAATGAAGAACTTTCAATGCTGCGCAAACAAGACGTTCCATCTTGTTAGAATCGCATTGATGTCGATACAAATCAATGCGGGTTACTTTGTATTATGAATGTAATTAATAGTTTAAAAATTATATTTAGGCTTTTGCTACTCCTCTATAATAATGCAACCTATTTGAATAATTATATATATATAAATACTCAATTGTTATTGTTGTTTAAGTTTTAATATTAAACACTAACAATATCATTATTTAAAAAGCATATCGACAATATATTTCTTTTATGAGTCAAATTCAGACAAGTTAGTGATAAGACGTTTTTAAATTTTATGTAGGTACGTAACAAAAGTGCTAGTAGGTCCATTGATCTAACACTTCAATGAGTAAGTCATAATATAATTATTTAGCACGAGTTAAATATGTACCTAAAATGTACTTTAAACAATAAACTTTATTAAATACCCTAACTTGTGCTTTAGATTTTTAAAGAAGCTTGTTCGATTTAACTATGCTATTGAAATCGGATTGCTTCTAGTTGACCAAAAACAAACAACTCACAATTTCTCAGAACTGTAAATGTTGAAAATCTCGTCACGAAGTTCTGAGAAAAATATTGGGTTTTCATTTAAATAAGTTACCAGATTATTTTTATCTGATAACTTGTCCTAAATCTTAAATAAAACATATTATTACCTAAAACTTCAGTAAACATTACTGTAAAGTTTGAACTGCTTGAACATAGCGAGAACAAAACGTGAGAACATATTGTGAAGTGACGTCACTTGAGAATGGCGCACACGTACTATGTATTTGAAAGGATGGAAAGTAAATTTACAATTAATGTCATAATTTAAACGCTGCTTTTCTGATTTTTCAGTTTAAAGTCATGTAACACAATATGGTGTGACATTTGATGTTTTGTTTTATCAATAGTGATCGATTTCGTGACTTTGAAATTAAATGACTTTCTAATAACGGCCTGCAAAATATTTATGTGAATAAATTTGGTATAGTTTCCGGCTTTTTAAAAAGGCCTTTCTTGAAGGTTTGAAGGTCGTATTGGTCCGAATATACCAAAATTATATTTAGACTTTTGCTACTCCTCTATAATAATGCAACCAAAATTATATTTAGTCTTTTGCTGCTCCTCTGTGATAATGCACCATGTACACAGCTAAAGCTAAACTGACACACTTTCTACTGGGCCTGGATTACATCGATACTGAGGGGTTATTATCTGGGTATGGTGACATAGTGCTGAGATAATTTTATAATTTTAATTTTATAATTTTGTTTTTATTTTACGTTATTTTTATTTTGACTTTTTAACTTAAGTATTATTTTATAATCTGTAAAAATGTATCCTATACGTGTCTAATTCCACTGATGAATATTACTGTATTTTTCGGCAGCCCAAGATACAAGCGAAGCTTAGTTTGGGTGCCATCAGCAATAACTGTAACATTTTGTGCAAGTATTTAAATAAAGAAATTGAATTTTGAATTTTTTTGAACCTATTTCAATAATTACATATATAAATACTCAACCGTTATTGTTGTTTGAGTTTTAATATTAAACACTAACAATATCATCATTTAAATTTCGACAGTTTATTTCTTTTATCAGTCAAATTCAGACAAGTTAGTGATAAGACGTTTTTAATACCACAGGCGTTCATTCTACAGTTTTTTTGTGCGAGGCATCTAGATGATGGGGATGAAACTCCTGTCGCGTCGGACAATGACGGGAAGAGGCCGCAGGGATCAGCCCGAACAATTTCTCTTTTTTCCTTCTTTTATTCGTGTATTCTAATGTTGATATGACAACACATTTTTTTCCTAATAGCACCTAAAGTTTGACAGTATATACCTATGCACATGGCCGTACCCAGGGGGGGGACAGGAAATGGCGTCTGCTCTGGGTTTGGTAACGTCCCTACTTCTTTTGTCGATAAAAGTTAAGAAAAAATATTTTTTGCCATTCGGAATACAGTTCTACCTCTACCTCGCTCGGGACTTCAATCAGTGGTCGCCTCGGTCCACGATTCCACAACGTCCACGAATCTAGTCAAGCCACTTCGTGTGCCGCGAAGACCAGATCATCGGAATACTCTTAGGGGTTACATTCGGGGGGTACTTCTAAGGATATTTTTTGGGTTCTCTGAATACAATATATTGTTTTTAATTGTCGAGCAAGATAAAAATACCCAAGTATCTACCTAAAATCTATCTAAAATTAACGTTGGGAGAAGCAAAATTAGCTCATCATATATAAAAAATTTTTTAGTGACTTAGCTCCACCTTGTACAAGTAGGTACTCATAGTCTTATACCAAAACTACTTTGTGACAAATAGCCCATACTTCTTGAAAATTTGTTATGTCGGTTTCTATACAAAAAAAACTGACAAATTGAGTGTTACCGAAATTTTATGTACTATGACGTACTTTTTCTAGAACTTATTGGAATACTGATGTCGACATATCGAGTGAAGGCAAGTTTCATGGCCAGTTGAAGGGTAAGGCCAAATTAGCCTCGAAGAAGCTTGGGGTGCTCAAATTTTACTCCTTCCCATAGCCTTCTACTTTATAAGGCACAGGTTCGGCCTCATATGGAATACTGTTCTCATCTTTGGGCGGGGGCACCCCAGTACTGGTACAGGGGTGCTGTAGTAGCTGGCTACTTCCTCCGGGTCGCATCTTACTGAGAGCAAGATGTTAAGATGTTTCAAATCGGCTGGACTGTCTGGCTATCTATATATATAATATATAATAGAGATTATCCTCATCATTTAAATGGTAGGCAGTCCACAACTGAGCGCTTACAGTATCTAGACTGAATGCCTCGTCCAACAAAACTGTGGAATGAACAGTTTGCGGTGTGCCCGGATTAATACGACCTTGAAACTTTCAAGAAAATAGCGTACTGTTTAAATAGCCGGCAACGCACCAGTGTCAGTGGGCGAAGGTAACCCCTTGCCATAAGGCGATACGTCTGCTCGTTTGTCCTTTATCCCATAAAAAAGGCTAGACTTAGAAAGTATTTGAATAACGGAATTAATACGAGTAGCAAAAACTTTAAGGACGAAATCTATACAAATTGTACTGGCAATGCCTTATTCCACTGCTATAATTGAAAGGTCACAATTCAGCACACCTAGACGATTAATAAAAGTTGACTAAATAAAAATAAGAAACAAACTAAATAAAAAACACTATATACAAAGCACTAAGTATTCTCATATCGTTATAAATATCAGTTTAATGAGATACTAACTTTACACGTTAACGTTTTATCTCATTATTAAGTAATTAAACTTGTTCATTTTATTACTCAGTAATTAAGATATGCATATATAAAACAAATAAGATAAGTAATTAATCCAAACAAAATGTATATTTTACGGCAATACTGCTGCCTAGTGGTGCATGGGCGTACCCAGGTTCTGGGCCAGGGGGGGGGAGCAATCTGGTTTTTAAAATAGACTAGCTGAGCCCCGCGGTGATCCCCGCTATTACTGTTGTAACTGCGAGTAACGCCAAGGGCGAAGCTATAGTCTAAAAAAGTTGGGCTAATGATGTACTTTAGACTAAGTTACTCCTTATATTATTAGTTATCTGCCGGTAAAAGTCCCGTCAAAATCGGTCCAGCCATCTCAGAGATTAGCCGAAACGAACAGACAAACAAAAATTGAAAAAAATGCGGTTATTTTAATATTAGAAAACAGACACAGTTGTATATTGTACTCCAAAAGGCAAATAGAACTTTTTTTTAACTTTAACCATGAAAGAAGATAGTAAGAATGTAAGCAAACCCAGGGGGGGGGGTCAGCTGCCGTTCCCTGCCTTCCCCCTCGGTACGCCCATGCAGTGGTGCTAAATTTAAACACGGTAGCACTTTATCCTTGAATGAACCGCAGGCCGTTATTTATCTTTACTTTATTTGCTCACGGCACTAATGATTTTTCCAGATGGTTTCCTGACAGATTTCGGTACCTACTTAATTTTTGTACTTGTTGTGTCTGTCTGTTAACGTTTTATCTCATTATTTAGTAATTAAGCTTGCTCTTTTTATTATTCAGTAATTTAGTAGATATGCATACGAGTATATGAAACAAATAAGATAACTAATTAATCCAAGTAAAACGTATATTTTACGGCAAAGCTGCTGCCCAGTGGTACATGGGCGTACCCAGGTTCTGGGCCAGGGGGGGGGGAGCAATCTGGTTTTTATAATAGACCAGCTGAGCCCCGCGATGTTCCCCTCTATTACTGTTGTAACTGCGAGTAACGCCAAGGGCGAAGCTATAGTCTAAAAAAGTTGAGCTAATGATGTACTTTAGACTAAGTTACTCCTTATATTATTAGTTATCTGCTGGTAAAAGTCCCGTCAAAATCGGTCCAGCCGTCTCAGAGATTAGCCGAAACGAACAGACAAACAAAAATTGAAAAAAATGCGGTTATGTTAATATTACAAACAGACACAGTTGTATATTGTACTCCAAAAGGCAAATAGAACTTTTTTTTAACTTTAACCATGAAAGAAGATAGTAGGAAAGTAAGCAAACCCAGGGGGGGGGCAGCTGCCCTTCCCTGCCTCCCCCCTCGGTACGCCCATGCAGTGGGGCTAAATTTAAACACGGTAGCACTTTATCCTTGACCGTGAACCGCGGGCCGTTGTTTATCTTTACTTTATTTGCTCACGGCACTAATTATTTTTCAAGATTGTTTCCTATCAGACTTAGGTACCTTCTACTTAATTTTTGTTCTTGTTGTGTCTGGCTTCTGACTATTCCGTATCGTATTCGTAAATTAATCATAACTGTAATTATATTTTCACTCATACGTTATCAGGTAGAAAAACAAAATGTTAATAGACCAACAATCCAAGTCTACAGAGTGAGAACTTAACTCGCAAACGCACAATTTCTCATTAAAAAATACAGAAAATTCCACATTTTGCACTTTAACAAGTTTTGAATTAGATTTATGTTTTATCCACATATTAATGCTCTTGGTCTGAATATTGTCTGTGTCCGTTTCATATATAGTCCTCTGCGACAAAGAATAATAATATATTCCTAGTGAAGGAGTTGTTTGAAAAGATATTGATAACTCGCTTGTTCTGTCCTCGTTGTTATAAATTTAATGCAGTAAGTCATACAGTCGTGTAATGCAACTTACCTACTGTATGTATGACAGGGGGGCAGTGTTAGTCTTGTGATTAGCGATCCTAATTGCGAAAGAGTTCCATCCGAGAATACCACGAGCGATGACAACACCATGACGTACACCATCATTTATTCTGTTTGGATGTACTACTCGTGCGCGATAACTTGAGACCCGCGTGGAATTCTAACCCTATGGAATTGTGTGTGTGGAATTCTAAACTATGACGCCCGCAGTGTTCACACTGCGGGCGTCATAGGGTAGGTGCGCGGGTATGAGGGGAGGGGTGACGAATTCCACGCGGGTCTCACGAGTAGTATGTATATATGTCTTTTTTTTTTGTTTAAAGACGACTCCCGCATTAGGAATATAAATTCCTGTGTCGCGGGGATCTTTACAAACATACATGAAACGGACACAAAGACTTAGAACAACAATTTATGGATCACACAAAGTGTTGTCCCATGTAGGATTTGAACCCACAACACTTGGCGCAGCAGGAAGCGGTGTGGCGACCACTGAAACCACCAGGCCAACCGTGTGTATATGTGAACCGCGGTACTATAACAACCACTGGTCACGCCGCGAGGCAAAGCCAGCCTTAAAGAGTATCCTAAGTTACTCCTTATATCATCAGCTGTCTGCCAGTGAAGGTCCCGTCAAAATCGGTCCGGCTGTTCCAGAGATTAGCCGGAATAAAAAGACAGACAGGCAAATTGTAAAAATTGTTATTTTGGTATATGTATCGTGTATACATATGCATTTAGTAAAAGTGGTTATTTTATATTACATACCGACACTCCAATTTTATTTATTTTTTATTATTAAGTATGTATTTAGAATTTAGATTTCATCAGCAGGGGTACAGAATTTTGAATCGGTACCAGACGGTGTGACCAAGTCGTCTCGAGTTAAAAAAAAACGGTCAAGTGCGAGTCGGACTCGTACACCGAGGATTCCGTACAAACCTGTAGCTCTAAAGTAAATGTTATTGTATTTTATTGCTGTAATGACGTTCAAAGAGGAAAGGGGTAGAAAGTTTAAAATTATTTTAAAATATTTTTATCATATGTTGTAACAATAAATGTATGCTTTTCGCAATTTTTCCTTTATTTGTGTTATAAGACGTTGCATCGTACCAAAATTATAGATTGTGCGTAGGCTTAGAAGTTTGATTTTTTCACAGCTCCAAGGGACAGTAGACCTGAGTATTTGATATGAGCTTGATATCTCCACGTGATCCAGAGAAAAAGGGTCTTGACAGGCAGACGGTCGGACAACAAAGTGATTTTATTTGGGTTCCGTTTTTCCATAGGAGGTACGGAACCCTAATAAAAATGAATTGAGTGTAAAAATGGACCCAATAATTCTTTATATTTTTTATTCCTTTTAACTTACAGTTTATCTGACATAGAATACTTAAAGTTAAATATTATGTTTCGCTACAAATTCTCTGATCAGTTTGTTAACTTTCTCGGGGTCTTCTTGTTGAAGGAAGTGTCCAGTTCCTTTTACAATAGTGGTTTCTATGGAGCTGTATTCCTTCTTCATAGTTTCGAGTATGCTGTGGCTGATGTAGTTATCGTTTTCAGCGTGAGCGACGAGCATCGGAACATTTTCTTGGCGCACTTCGATGTCCGGAATATCAAACCTGAAGTTGGCTCTGTAGTAATTGATGGGTGGTGTCAGTGCGTCTGCAATATTATATTGAAACTATGAGCTACTCAACTAAGATAGAAGCAATTGTAGAAGAGGATGAATGTGTTGTATATCTTTCTAGTCTTAAATTTTAACAAACTTTACCTAACGATATTTTTGAAGATGTATTGTGCCTAAATCCTCTAACGTTCTATAGAAAAACAAATTTAATAAACATAATGACTAACTAGTTATACTGCTGAGAAATTTCAATATGTATCTTTCCCGAAATAACTTCGCTCTTAAAAGAAAACTCTATCATACTTCGTTCTACTCTTGATTATAAAAATCTTTTTAATTTTTTTATCAACCTCCATTGTGACTTATCATAACTACACACATGTACAACTATATAAAAATGAATAATAATAATAACTTTATTTATTTTCTCATCAAAGATGTAGGCAGTACAGTTCTACACTGTACTGCCTACATCTTTGCTTAATCTTAAATACATTTCAAACAAACTTATTAGGTATTATATAAGGAGAATATAAGTAGGTATGAAATTAAAGTACCTATAAACATGTACGGAACTTACACGGCTTACGGAACCAATATTTATAGCACTCGATGTCGTCTTTATCGGTTGAAGTCTTGCCTGGAAACAGCATTAATTTCTCGTACGCAGCTAGGTCATTAACAGCCAACAATTTCTCTGCTATAAGCGGCGCCCGATACAGGAATACATACCTGAACATGAAAAAGATTAAAATTATACAAGGATCCCACAACACACTTCATACTATAGTATTGGTCTAATCATTGACCCGGCTCTATGCCGTAGAAAGAGCCAGGATAGATCTCGGCTAGGCGCGGAATCGATACTTTGTCCAGGTCCTCCTCAGAGCAGGGCCTGAGACCGACTGTCTGGGCAGTTTTTAGTGGAAACACCACATTCTCCTGGCTCCTAAGTTCCCGAGAAGCCGAAGATCGGAAGGAATTTTACACATCGTCAACAAAAAAAAAGAGATGTGACATTTTATAACCTCACAACTGTCAATTCTGGTCTCATAAGTTCTATCAGAATATAATATATCAAGGATAACCGTCGTTTTTTAACTGCCTCGATGGCGCAGTGGTACCGTATGCGACCGCTGAGCTTGTAGTCTTGGATTCGATTCCCGGGTCGGATTGTTGGTATAATCTGCAAATCATTGTTTCGGAGTTTTGGATGTTTAGTATGTATAACATGTATGAATTTACGAAAAAAAGTATAGATTTATTTATATCTATATAGTTGTCTTAGTACCCATAACACAAGCTTTGCTTAACTTGGGACTAGGTGGCATTATGTGTTAGATGTTCGAAATATTTACTCACTTAAAAGTCAACAATAAAATATTATGTAAGTACTGTTTACATGGTATGTTATTCTTTCTGGTTTTCTTACCAAGACTGTTTTCTTTGAATGGGATTGTTCCAAATCTCATGGCACCAGCCTGTGTGTGATACGCTCGCGAGCACGATGAGAGCAGACAAGACTTCAGGATATTTATCACGGAACTGACAAGCGATTAGCCCACCCCAATCGTGAGAAATCAATATACATTTCTGGCTACCTGGAACAGAATTTAAAGAGTGATCAAATCTCGGCTGAATAATTTTCTTTTGTACTTAGTTATACGAGTATAACTCCTATGATACTTTTTGGAATGACTTTGCTTGATATTTAAATATCCGGAAATCGTAACAAATCAACTGATTTTACTTAAAAGAGGGCAGCTTGTGCCTAAATAAGAATGACTTTATTATAAAGATATAAAATCAAGCGGGAAATATTAGTTTTAACTACAGACTGATTATTGTGCAGCTGTAAACGATAGGCCTATTATATATTCGGCTAGCACTAGACATCGAATCCCTGGCTCTGTCATCGACTAATCACTTGGTGCCAGTAATCCGGTCACAGATCTGTATAACCGACTAACCGTACACAGACACGCAATCGTAACAGTATGATTTAATTACATACGTAAGTAGGTATGTTTATTTTTTATGGTTTTTTGTTGTTCCTAATTATACTCGGCCAAGGTCCAGTGGCTTGTATATGACGTTTTTGCCATAGACAACCTTGTAATAGCATCATATAAAATGCCGAAACTATAATCTTAGTTTAATGTTTTTATCTACTTTTCAGAATTATGCACTTGCGACCTAAACGTGAACGGATATCAAAAATTTTTATCAATTGCTAATATACAGGTTTAATTTTACACAACCCAGTATCTGACTAAAGTATTGAGGTAAAAGTAGACCCACAAGAGCGTAATTATGTAATTAAAGACTCACATTTACATAGAATATAAATAGTTGTCTATATATGTATAAATAATTAAACAAAATAAGTCTAACTATGATTACATATTTATAAAAAGAAGAGACTTTGGAAATACTAAATCTCTTTCCTAATTTTTCAAATTTTTACTTCGTATTACGAAGTAAAAAAAGACTACATTTTTTAAAAAGTAGTAAATTCGTAATTAAGACAACGAATATGAAGAGGTATCAAAAATTTCCTACACCTACAATTTTATTTATTGTAAATATTAAGATACTGTGTGTACTGATAGTTAAATTTGTATGCCTAACAGTTCATTAAAAACATCTGCAAGAACTTCATAATACCTTAACAAAAGGTTTGACAAAACTTTCTAACCAGTCAATAACAAGTCAAAGGTGACGATGAATACATCAAGTTGTTTACCTAATTGACGGATGAGGTCTCTTACGTCCTCAATCAAGATATCAATTTTGTATGAAGAAACACCTTCGGGTCTCTCCGAGTCTCCGTAACCCCTCATATCCACGGCAACGCACCTAAAAAAACTACACAGTTATTAACTTATCAAGGCTAATTTCTTTCTTTTTTTGAATTTTAATAAAGTTTTGGAATGTCAAAACGTGAAATTTAAAGTTTATATGAAAGTATAGCGTTGAAAGCTAATTTTGTATAACACCCAGCTACTCCTATTCCTCCATACATGTGCAGTAATATATTGCGAAATGAAATAAGGATAAATTGTGATATAGTCAGAATCATCACGCTAAAAATAGCTGACTAGATCGCTATATGCCAGTCGTAAGGGTAATAGAAGGTTAGGTACGACGATAAGACCCATTATGGAGGACCGACTCGAGAGGAATCCCGGGGCCGTCTCCGTCCGTGCAAAGGAAATAGCGGAGCGAGACCGGGAGAGGTTTAAGACTCTGCCATTCCGCCGGACCGAGCCCGGGAACTGGCCCGGTACCGCAGGCACGCTGGGTTGACACGCTCCGACATGCATGGATCTGCTAGACCTAAGTGATATCACGGTCTCACATAAACCCGGTGTGAAACAGCTCCTGCGCTGTGTTTCACCGAGTGAGTGAGGATACCGGAGGCCCGTACCCCAACGGTTTAGCTGTGCGTAACAAACCGACAGAATTACTTGTGAATTTATAATACCTTAATACAAATCAAAGGTATTTTGGTATGAATCAGATGCTCGCGCCGTTAACTAAACAAAAAACTTACCAATAATCCTTTTGAAATTCCACAATTTGATGTCTCCATGAATACCAGAACTCAGGAAATCCATGCAAAAACAGCATCAAAGGTTTTGATGGGTTGCCACTCTCAACGTAATGTATTACTACATTCTGTAGAAAAAAAAATACAGATAAACATACTTGCGGTTTATAAGAAAGGTTTCCTATTGCGTGAAACTACTTTTAGCACATAAGAAAAAGGAAAATCTGCATTTTTAAATATGTATATTTTGTATATATTATGGCAACATTAAACTAAACACAGGTATCATAATATGTGTAACATTTTGATTATTTCATCATAAACTTCTAACGGTTTAATATAGCATTTGGTAACTTGGATTCTTTACAATTAAAATAATTGGCTGACGAATAAATCTTCATAAGTAAAGTATGAATTATCGCTTGTTCCCAACTCTCACGGAACAAGGTTAACGACTACTGGTGGGTTTCATTTACCGGGAGTTGCTAACTACTATGGTGACAGAACCCTAAAAAAACCGGTTACCATATGTCCTAAATAGTTTGCCGGGGGATATTAGATAAGAACCCAATATAAACAAATTGCGCTCATAGCCCAGTTGCACTCGGTGATTAGAAACAATCATCGAGGGTAAGCAACGATGGCGCGGTCAGTACCTGGATGGGTGACCGCTGGTGGCATGTTACCATGAGCGTCTCCGTGATTCGGAGGTCACGTTAAGCAGTCGGTCCCGGTTGTTATCATACGATAACAGTCGTGAAGCTTAGTTGGAGGCCTTCGGGCGGCTTAAAAACATCCAACGGCAAGATTTACGTAGCCACAACGTATTCTTGCCAGTCCCCAACCCGCACTTGACCAGCGTGGGGACGTATGGCCTTAACGCTCTCCTGAGAGGAGACCCGAGCCCAGCAGTGGGATATTATGGGTTGTTGTTTGTTTTTTTTTTCTTTTGTTTATAAACAAATTTAGATTACCTTTTAGTATGTATTTAATAGCACAAATGTACATATAAATGAATGACTATATGGATATTATTAAACATATACCCACAAAAAAGTTTTATGTTAGATATTATGTATCACATTTACGTTAATATTTTAAACCATTTAAAACCATTTATTTTTGCCACAACATAGCATAACACAATCTAGGACAACAAAATCACGTAACAATTGCATTGTGCAGCGAAGCTAACCAGCTCAGTTTATGCTGTACTGAAGCACAGCACTGGTTTTCAGCTGGCCTATGACATTTGCGCCAACAGTTATAGAGATAAGGAAACACACACAGACAAAACGCAACACACCAACATAAGTTTAAGTACGTTCATTGATAACAAAAACAATCAAATAAGCACCTACATTAAAAGAAAATAATACAAGTATTACATAAAAAACAACAAAAATCAAAAAGAAAGAAAAAATAACAAATTAAGAAATTAGACATTTATATACACACAAGTTTAAGACTATAAAGACGGGCACGATAGACACACAGTTCTGCTACATTAATTTTTGTTGAGCAAGGAATTAGTATGTAAATGATTTTTCAAGGTTATTTGTGATATGCTTTTTCGCAGACGTGGAGGTAAGTCGTTCCATATCTTTGCAGCAGAATACTACAATGGTTATACTCAAATTAATATGTAAATGTGACTGTACATGCGCATGTATCTAATGCATGGGTGTGATGTGTACAGCGTTGTGTACAAGCATTTTGCATACAGAGGCTCAACTGAGTCTACAAATTAACTGTTTCAAACCATTTTGTGGACCTACATTATAGAATAAGATTTAACTATGGCGAACAATAATTTTTAAATAAAAAAAGGAGAGGCATTTGACCAGCAGTGGATTATTAAATGCAGTTGATTGCGTCACATCATGCGACACAAAAGTATAATAAAAACACTTATGGGACCTTTAGAAACGTAAAATATTAAAACATTATAGCTAAACCACTGTATATAAGTAGAAGGTTTTCACGCACATCGTACCGTTCACTGAAACTGTATCAGAGACAAAACTCACCTTCAGAATTTTCTCGTACAAAACGTATGTGTATGAAGTAGGTAAAGCATTTGGATATTCTAAATAACGCTAGAGAACATCATCCTGACAGATCTAGCTGACTGTAGGATAATAGGATAATAGGAAATGATTTTGCTTGTGAGAGTGACATGTTCCGTTGCACTAAGTCATGACCGTCTCTGCTAGGATGATGTGACGAGGCCAGCGTGGTATGGTAGAACAAAACCTCTTTTTTATAGCTCTTCATAATAGTCCTCAGCTAGACATAGGCCTCTGCTTATAAAGACTGACAGTGATAATCATACATAACAAGACTGAGAAAGAACATACATATATTTTTTAGGTATTAAATATAGCTTCATTATTCATACATGTTTTACACTTTTTCACTATTTTGGATACAGTGTAACTATTTTTTTAAACAATATGACAGCTTTAAGCCTATTAAGTTACGCTGCACTTGCAGATTTGTTAACCTATACTTATTTCATAACTGTAAATATAAAGTATTGATGAGGAAAAAAAATATATTTCGCATAAATGAGCCTACAATAAATTCATATTCAATCAACCAGTTTCATAACATTAAAATTGAATTACAGTTGTAAATTACAGTATTTAAAATCTTAAAGTATGACAATACACTGACTACACGGTTGGCCTGGTGGTTTCAGTGGTCGCCACACCGCTTCCTACTGCGCCAAGTGTTGTGGGTTCAAATCCTACATGGGACAACATTTTGTGTGATCCATAAGTTGTTTTTCTAAGCTTGGGTGTACTTTGTGTCCGTTTCATGTATGTTTGTAAAGATCTCCGTGACACAGGAATTTATATTCCTAATGCGGGATTGTCTTTTTAAAGAAAAAAAAAACCTAGATTTATCGAGTATGAGTACCAATTTATCGGATACCAGTAGTTACTGGATTGTCGTAAAATTTAGATAAAAGAAACGATCCAGCTTACCTGATTTCACCTTTGGTAAAATATTATTATTCGCTCAAATTAATAAGAAAATTAATATATTTTATGAAAATACTTAAAGCATATGGATGAAACACCATAGACTTTTCAAGTATCCAACGAATTTAATTAAATGCAGAACCTATAACAAATAGTAATTTACTGCTAATATAAAAGTTGGAAAAAGAAGCGTCAAACAAAGGCCAACCAGTGATCAACATCACTTTTTGACCTTTGTTTAACCCTTCTTTTTGAAGTATATTTGCTAATTGGCGCGAGAACTTCTATTGCGCGATTCAGAATTGGTAGTTTCTTCGTTACCTTTCTTATGCCGTAGTAAGACGTATCTTTGGTAGATGGCGCTGTAGTGTTTTTCTGTTTTGCGTTGTATGTGGCAGTCGTATAACAACTACATATATTGTTATTAATTATAAACATTTAAAAAGACACAACTATGTTGTGATTAAAGATGGATTTTGTGTCGACTGTAATTAGAAAAACTGATAACTATGGTAGGTATGTACAAAAAGAATAAAAATGAGGTGTTTGTAACACTTTGTAAATGCACACTCACATTTGTAAATGTATTATTTACGTTATGTAAAAAGTACCTATGGATTTAAACTCTGGAGTCCTGAAATACAGGTCTTGGCCTAGTTTAGGCTCCAGTCCACCCCAAGCTAGAAATATTGTATCTGTACTAACTTCACTGATTATTGTACAATGAGTTCTTTGTGGTGGAAATAAACGTATTTTTATTATTATTATTAAACTAAGATTGAGTATATATTGAAATGAATAATTAAAATGAACTTTATTACTTAAGTAAATTTTAATAATAAGCTACTTTAGCAAATGTATATTATATCATGGTTCATTAATTATAAAATTCAAAGTTATAAATCCATCGTTCCCGAGTTTGTTAATCGTCCAAAAAAAAAAATATGATCAATTAATTTAAACTTTTCTGAGATTGTTTAGAGGTTCTATTTCGAGTTATTAACATTTAGGAAAAAAAATAGAGGTCCAAGATTCTATACCTAATTAACTTAAAAAATTTATACGACGAAAGAATGCGATTCTATATCAATAATTATAATGCATGTTTTATATACAAGTAGTATACAATTGATCTCTTCACAGACATAATTACGATTGAAATTTCACTAAGTGTATAGTTCCAGGGTTTACTTTCATAGAATGCATCTGTATCCCGCGATGGCGTGCGGTTTTAGTCATTTTGTGTTCGACATGCCACCAGGAGGTGGTATCCGAGTGGATTTCCACACGGAAAAAAGGGCTAAATGTATAATACTGAATACATATTGACTGTTCTTTAAGACACACGCAAAAACTGTTTTAGCACAGTTATACCTCTATACAAAAGAACACGCTATGAAAGAAAGCGGAACGGAACGGCATTGTATAGTTTTAGTCGTAAACGTATTCTACATTTACTACTGAATACTCTCATGTTACAAGATTATGCTTTCGCACGCTCTGCGTTGCCTTGTTTGCAGTTGGGTACTCTTAAGGTACAGGTTCTCATATGTCAGATTTCTCCAGATATTCGTCTAAGACATGATTCTATTTCCAATGATGGGGTCAATGATGTTTTGTTCCAAATTAAACTTTGTGTTGTTTAAGACTATAAACTACCTACGTGAGAAACTTTCGTTCAGATAGAGTAGTGTACAAAGTAGCTATACTGTAATACTACTTTGGCATGGTTTTGTAACAAAATCTTTTAAAACCATCTTGAATATTTCTAACTTTACGTTTTATACAAAATACCCAATGTATTCCATCCGATTCTCTTCGTTTCATTTAAATTTATTTATAGTGCCGGTCCATGAAAGTCGCAGTATGATGTTACAAAACTACAAATATGAGGTGCTTGCATATGAAATTGGCGTTTTGTATGGATGGAATATAGGCGTTTTTCTTGGAAAATATATTTAATAATTAAATTATGAACCATTGTTATCTATGCACTTTTGCCATCTCATAGTAATAAGTGGTTTGCGATGGTTTCGCTTCCAAAATAGCCTTTAATTCTTCATTATCCACTTAGGTCTCCGGCCGACCATGTGGCTTGTTAAGAAAGCGAAATTTCAAGAACGAAAACGTTGGAACCAAAAACGTGCCGCGTTTTCTTTTGCGACACCAGCCACATACACTTCGTTAACCCTTCGAGCTGTTTTTGCAGCACTGGTGCCACGGCAGAACTCGTACTCGTAAATAAAGCGATATTTCAAGTTTTTTATTGTGCTAGATGAGCGATGTCAAAGTAAAAGCTAATGAGGAAAAACACAAATTAATGACTGTTTTCGAAACTCAAAGATATCAGCTAAATGAACTTATAACTTTGAATTTCGAATTCTTAACGAAACAGAATATATTTTAGATCAAATTGGCCAGTGCTACAAAACGCTAATTTGATAAGGACATAATATTATAAAGCTGCAGTTTTAACTTGTTTGATTGAACTCATTTTATGATTTAAATTGAAAACTTATTTTAATTTTCAATATCTTATTTAGGCCAGGAAGGTCAAAGATATCACGCCACACGAAAAACGTGGAAAATTTAATTTAACATATGAACTTCTTTGATGAATGCATTGGCTACAAAACTTTTCTAATTCGACATTCAATTTCATCATGTATGTTAAGTGAGTACCTTAAATAAACGAGGTACAGTCAACATAAGGTACTTACAAGCAGGCTTATACTAGTGATATCTATTTACTAAAACAACAGTAGAATTAAAAGTAAACGCGTAGGATTGGCAGAAATGAACTTTAAAGACGTCACGTAACTTAAACCGGTAAAGTACTCTGAAACGGTAGACCCGTGTACTAACCTCTATTCCAACAAATGAAATGTAAACAGCGTATATACATATTTACGACAAACTTCTCTATAAGCCTAGTGAAGTAAAATTGACAAACACTTTTAGAACGACGCGTTCGATGTGGACTCTACGTCTTCAACACCATGTAGAAAAGAAAGCAAAATAACGGTTGAAACACTTGTTAAATGTTAGCCATAGCATTTATATCAGAAAATTGTCTAGAAACTAGAAAAACCGCATGATAAAAAAACTACTTAAATAGGTACTTTTAAAAGTCGTAAATCGATAAAGGTTGGTTGAAATTGAACATTAGTTTTAATTAAAAAATCGTAAATTAGCGTCCGTTATATCAGAGTACATTTGTCTGCCTTTGTTCCTTTACATATAATTAAAACAATTAAACTGGATGTAGCAAAGAGGACATGACAAAAAGTTTATGATCAAAAGCAAATCACTTAATTATTTATTAAAATCCCAGCCCCTGAAGCCTCGGTTGCACTTTCCTATCCATAGTTAAAAAACGCCGCAGAACTACTTACATTACATTCCAATAAATTACTTTCACTTTTCTACAAAAACATTTTCGTAGTGAAAAACGCATGATATCCAGCTACTAGGGACAGTTCTCAGCATTTATCTGAATGTAGCTAGCATAAATATTGTAAGAAGATAAGTAATCTTGTTTTAAATCACATATAATGTTATCTACAATCGGAAATAGTGAAAGGTCGACCTAATGTTTAATTCCATGTATTAGAATTTTGACAAAAAACAGTTACAAATACGGTATTTCAAGACTTGTGTTGACATGGTAATTGATATGGTTAGTCTGTACATTATCCCTACAAATATTATAAAAGCAACAGAAACTCTGTCAGTATCTTACGCTTACGTGCCATCTAAATACTTTGATTCTTGAGTAAGGACACTGGCTGTTTTTCACCACAACAACTGACTTAAATGCTGGCGGAACCACAGGCAAATGTTAGGCTTTAATAAACTAGATTATCCGTGTGGAGATATTTTTAGAATACAGGTTGCACCACACCTATTAATCCTGTGGCTGGTTCGATCAAGATTACGACAATCTTGATCGAACCACGTAGGCCAACAACTTCACTGCAAAGAGAAGTATAACTTGATACAAACCCGATAGCTAGCCTGTGTATAATAGGCCTAAGCCTCCCTCTACGAATGAGGCTATGACCATTAGTGGATTGTTAATAGGTAGCTGTTAACAAATAAATAATAATAATATATCTCTTTATTGTACATTAGCTTAATTAAAATGTTCACTTAAAAGTACAAAAGTATAAGTAGCTATAGTTATCGTCCGAAGGCAACCATGGTAAATAGATAGATAGATAGATAGATAGAAAACTCTTTATTTGCACACTATAGTATTACAGAGTTAGAGGAGGGTACATGAAATGTGAGACGGAGTGTACAAAGGGCGACCTTATTGCCTAAAGCAATCTCTTCCAGGCAACCTTAGGATGGATCGAAATGTATAGGAGAGACAGTGGTAGTTGTCGGTGTAATGAGTTTTGATATATATATATACATGCACATGTAACAAATACTTGTACATACCAATACACATACATACATACAAACAAACTAGATTATAGGGAAATACTTTGAATACATTTTTAATTAATTTCAGAAATCGAGAAACGATAAATTTAGAATACTGAAACTACATCAACTTTCAATCTGTTTCGTGTGAAGATAAGATCAAAACAACATAACTTTTTTAGCGTAAGTAAAATAACTTGCAATCTTTTATTCTTTAATAATATTGCCCTACGTTATAGAATATATTGCATTCCTAGATTTACGCTATCGTTCCTATTGATATAACTAATGTTACCGTTAAATTTAAAACAATCGGTCGACAAATAATAATCGATTTCGTGCGCAATATGCACCTAGATAGCTACACACACAATCAGACGTTGAATCTATTAAGTAGATAGATACCTATTGTCATGTCGTTTGGGTATTTTCTATGTATATGTTTCCAAAAGCATTTATGTATTCTATCAGTCAATTTACCTTTTACAGTAAAAGCTCTGTTTAGTTTGAAACTAAAAGATGTTGTGTATTAAATGTCCGAAAAAAAATAAGTTTCAATAACAGCATGTCTCCCCATATACTGAATGTAGGCTTCTTGAAAATTTATTTAATTTTATCTTCCTCGATTCTAATTCGCTACAAACTTTGCAATCGGTGTAAACAATACCTAAGTTGCAATGATATCTTTTTACACTAGTAGTTCGGAAAAGTAGGTATATTAATACGCTTGCCTTAGCTTTAATATGTGGTTATTAAGACTGAAATCAGTACTAGCGGGCCCCGACGGGTATTCGTGACTTTTATCACAACAGCTTTCCCAGATCGTTCGTTCTGCTTTCGCGAGTCGGATAAAATGATGACCTTTGAGTTACTGTATATTATTAAATAGGACCACAATTGTTTTGATACGTAGTATATAAGGATATTTTTAATATAACTATATATCTTTTTCCACAATCTAGACACAACATGACTAAAAATAATTAATTACGTTATCATAATGACACATGCACATTCTACTTAGATATAAAACATTTTGGTTATATATATATATATATATATATATATATATATATATATATATATATATATATATATATATATATATATATATATATATATATATATATATATATATATATATATATATATATATATATATATATATATATATATATATATATATATATATATATATATATATATATATATATATATATATATATATATATATATATATATATATATATATATATATATATATATATATATATATATATATATATATATATATATATATATATATATATATATATATATATATATATATATATATATATATATATATATATATATATATATATATATATATATATATATATATATATATATATATATATATATATATATATATATATATATATATATATATATATATATATATATATATATATATATATATATATATATATATATATATATATATATATTGAATAGTTATTATTCTTACACAGTTATACTTATATGTAATATTGAGATTGATTTAATAACTGGCTCAGTAATATAATCCAGGGACAAAACCAAATCGGGCCGTCACCCCACTGTGGTTTATGGCGGGGTGATGAGTCGGAATCGAATCGAATAAAACCTCACTGTGTGCAACTCTGCGCTTGAAATGGATTTGATCCTGGAACTTTTGTTATTAAGACATCCAAACCTTTCCAAGTTGCATTAATCACCGCCTACGTGTAAACTTAATAATCTAGATAAACCTACGTCAGCAACCAACACCACCATGATAAAAAGGCTCCATTTCGTAGGTTGTCAAAAGAAAGTGTGATGTTTTAAGGTGTACCCCGTCTGTCCTACTAGTGACGGTAACGGGATTTCTGTAACTAAATTATACGTCACTAGACCCATGGGACTAATAGGACATACAGGAAGTACCATGTCACGGCTCACAGAAAACCGCTTTTTGAAAAGTAATTCATCCATTGTTTTTACCGAATTTGTGAGGTTATTGGAGCCTAAATAAGCAGCAGCAGCAGGTTCACAGTAAAGGGGGCTCTTAAACTATTTGAGACTTTAAACTTTAAAGTTGTTCAATGTATACCCTAATGTAGATAGTTAAAGTAGGTATACAGTCATACCATATCTTGAATTATACTTTTAGGATAAGAGTTCTAAATAAATCAGCCCTAATACCCTTGAAATCCATACTAATGATGTTAATTCGAGAGTAATTTATACTCTCTCTCTCTCACACACACTTGATGGAACTTGTTGCATTACATTCTATGACTACACGGTTAGCCTAGTGGTTTCAGTGGTTCACCCGCGAGGGGGCGACGTTACGCGTGTGCCGTACGTCGCCTCAATTGAGAGTTTTCCATCAGACGACGGTGCCCGTTTCAGTGCGGGCAAGCGCTGGGAGGGGTCCGGATGGCGTAAGAAAGCGATTCCCGGATCTCTCCCGTCTCAGGCGCAGAGTGGCACACCGTGGTGGTTTAGTGGGTAGTCTGGCGAGTCAGTCAGGAGTCTCACACAAAGCGAACCCCCCGTCCCCGCGGGGGGGGGAGCGAAGTGCGTAAAGGGAGTCCAATAGGTAAAAAAAAAAAAGTGGTTTCAGTGGTCGCCACACCGCTTCCTACTGCGCCAAGTGTTGTGGGTTCAAATCCTACATGGGACAATACTTTGTGTGATCCATAAATTGTTGTTCTAAGTCTGGGTGTACTTTGTGTCCGTTTCATGTATGTTTGTAAAGATCCCCGTGACACAGGAATGTATATTCCTAATGCGGGAGTCGGCTTTTTTAAAAGATAAAAATAAAGAAAAGATTCTAGAATTAAACTCACTTGCACTTATTCCACTATTTTTTCTTTGTTTTTACACCTGACCGGTTTCCGGAAACCGGTCAGTTGTATCAATTAAATACATAATATAACCATTAACCTTTGATTGATTTAATTCTAAAATTCTAAAGTAACTCTGTCTGGCTGTATGTTACGCTTTCACGGCTAAAATGCTTCACAGATTTCAATGAAATTTGGGGTAGAGATACTTTAACTCTTGAGGAAGGACTTAGGAAACTCTTTATAGCGAAACAGACATACACGCGGGCGAAAACCAGTATATCAGACAGACCTTACAACGCAGTATCCATCTACTACCACCATAATAGGTGTGAGACTTAAAGATGGAAATCGTTAAAGAATGGAATCGTTTATATTGGTTGGAGGAGTATTTTTTTATATCTATTGTTCATTGGCATTACTATCTGCAATTGTCCTTGATTCTTGACTCTCTGACGCCTATCAGGACAGTCAAGTCAAATAAATACACTTATTGGAACAGAACAGAACGGCTAAACGAAATGACAATGATAACAAATTACATAAAACCAATATAAGACAACTATCTATTATTTCAGTCTATTTCTTTCAGTCTAGGTCTCATTTATGACGAATTTTTACATTTTATAGCTAAAATTGCTCATTTTATAGATAAATTTTCACATTTCATAGATAAATTTTCACATTTCATAGATAAATTTTCACATTTTGTGTATAAATTTTCACACGTATAGACAAATTTTCACATTTTATAGATAAATTTTCACAAATAAAATATTAAAAGTAATACTTACATTAACTTTCAAGTATTTATGTACTCCGTATTTTGGATCGGTTAATCGACTCGGTGGTTCCAGTTTTAGTTTTAAGGCCCATGGGTTTTTGAAAGGATTTTTTAAATAAATTAATGCGAACATGAAAAGCGTTAGCAAACAATAGTAAATTGTTAAAAAGTTGTATAATATAACGCGGTAGAGATATGATATCGCACTCATTTTGGAGGCTTATAAATTGCCGACACGACCAAAGCTGACTCCGTCGCGTTGCGAGGACGACTGACGAGTGCCGGCTCGGTCGGTCGTCGGTCGAGTTCACGGCTTTAGTAGATGGCGGAGCAACGCACTGGGTATACACTTAATAGTCTAATAGTAAATAGGCAGATACTTCTTGACTTTTCACGTAAAAAAAAACATAAGTGTGAAATGTGAGCCAAGTTCAATATTATGATATATGCCAAAACTAGCCAAGTCGAACTTTTTTTAATATAAATCCCAGTTAATAACGTAAAAAATACGAAAGTCGATTATAATCGTAGTTATAAGTACATACTTCTAAGTACTAAAATTCATAAATTAAGAGTATTCTACCCGTTATATATTCACGTGAAGACCTTAAAATCCACACAAAGATAGCGTGTTTAATTTTGTTTGCTGATTCTTACATTACAGGTTTTATTACGGGCACTATGAATAAGTGTTCCGTAATAAAGTTAATTAAGTGAAAAATTGTATTTAAATTATAAAAAAAATACTAGTTTCTGATTTAATCTTATGTATTCACACAACTACCTATCTAGTTGCCAAATTTGGACCTTCTAGCTCATCTGGAACTGGGTTAGAATAGATCTAAAGGTGAGTCAGTGATAAAATTGAGGATTTTTGGATGTTAATATCTAACTAGCCATTTAAAGTGTGTTTATGTAAATTAGAGGACAGTGTATCTCTCAAGCAATTAATATGTGAACCAAATTTGACATCATCAACAACTCATGATGTCCCACTGCTGGGCTCGGGTCTCCTCTCCGGAGAGGGTTAAGGCCATACGTCCCCACGCTGGCCAAGTGCGGCGTGGATGGTCAGACTGGCAAGACAACGTTGTGGCTACGTAAATCTTACCGTTGGATGTTTTGTATATGTGTATGATCTGCAAATATTTGTTTCGGACTTTGGGTGTTTTCTATGTATGATATGTATTTACAAAAAAAAAAGTATATAAGGTGTCTAGTACCCATAATACAAGCTCTGCTTAGTTTGGGACTAGATGGCGTTGTGTGTTAAATGTCGGAAATATTTATTTATTTATTATTTATTTGTTATTACCCGACTACGGCAAATCCAAATAAGGGTTATGATTTTGGCAGGCTACGTGTGTATTATGTTCATCTGTTCCTCATATCTCCTCAACTACTTATTAGAACTTGATAAATGAGGTATCGATAGAAGCATCTTGATCGTCAGCTGGTTATAGGCTATATAACTTATCACTGATACTAATGTGGCGCCCTCTAGCGGTCATAAAGTACCGTGTTAAAAAATTAATTTGAGTTAGTGTTTAGTATCATTGGAAAGGGCGTTACTTGTACATTCCAAATTGTATGCTCGTGACTTTGTTCGTATTTATTCGATAATTGTGATATATCAAACAAACCGCCTCACATTGAAGACGAAAGTACGCGATCTACTTTGGAGTAAATTGCCAGAACAGTCCCAACGATAATATCCGACTGAGTACCTATATCTTGCATATTAAATTAATTTTTATGTATGTTTATATACTGTGTATGTATTACTTATATATTTTGACATCTATATTTGTATCCATAATATTTTGCAGTGAGTTTGTGTACCTATGTTTTTTTATGTACTAAGTTAAATGAGGTAAAAGCGGAATATCGAGGTCATTCTCATTTAACTTTAATACGTGTCCTACATACAAGAACAAAAATCATAAAGTTCTTTTACCGTATCAGATCCCATAATAAGTCTATAATTATAAAGTAATTTTATAGGAACTTGTTTTCGCATTTTTTTTTTATATTTAAGCTGCCAAAATGACTCTGCCCTGCCTGATGGAAAGCATGAGCAGAATCCAAGAGTGGTGGTCACCATCCTCAATGCGAAAAAGAACAATGCAGCATGGTGACCCACACTATGGCGGCCTGGGGGGGAGGGGGATGGTGAGGAGTATAGAGGGCGTGGGATTGGGGTATGGGCCTCCGGTATCCTCACTCACTCGATGAAACACAGCGTAAGCGCTGTTTGACACCGGTTTTCTGTGAGGCCGTGGTATCACTCCGGTCGAGCCGGCCCATTCATGCCGAAGCGTGGCTCTCCCACGGTAATAAATGGCATTATTATAACGTAATGAAACAATTTTTCAACATAATGATACTTCCATTTAATAATAAGGATAACGCAAACAGGAATAAATTTGTAGAAAACTAATGGAAAATAACTAATAGGTACATGACCATAGTAAATACTAAATACACAAGCAGGTATATGATTTTAAACATAGTCTATTAAACGATTGAGATTTTTCTCAAGATTGACATCCGGGTGACTCTCCAGATTCGTTTCGATTTAGGCTAGGAATTTTACAACATGACAAAAATAATAAAAGCGATGAGACGATTAATTAATAGGTACATTAATTACAAATCACACTAGCCCAAAAATATATTCTAGTCGAAATTTATTGAAGATATTGACCGGCTTACTTGCAACTTACAATTTTCATAACATTATATATATATATAACTATAACCGAAAACTATAACAATATGTTAATTATAAATTTTCTTTTAAATATAATTGTACTTGCCGAAATTAGTTTAACCTATCTTAGATATTTGCTTTTTTATAAGTGCCTACTTCACTATATAAGCTTTATATTTAATCAAAGAACATATTACAAGAAATCAATCGTCAAGAATAAAATAGAATCGTTTAATATAATAACAATTGAATATTAAATCCTGTCTATAATTTATTTTTTTATAAAATACTTACGTCGATTTTAATAAACTTAAAATTGATTACCTTCAATTTACAATGGATATAATTGTATTGTATTTTATTTCAATATAGTTAACAATGGCAACAAAAAAGCAGTAAAAATAATTAAAGTTATAAAGAAAGTTTTTATTTTAAATTTAGAACGAAAATAGTAAAACTCCTCTTGCTCTTTTCCTATTTTTTTTTCTTGTGTTCGCGAGTGATATATTTTCATTCTTCATTCTTTTCTATCTTCTTCTGTCTTTTACGCAGTCATTCATATTTTTCTCGTCCCCTACTGTTATATACACTGATTTCAAAGATACATGTATTTTCAGTATATTTTGATCTTTTTAAAATAATGTAAAAGAAAACGTTATCTTAAAGCATTTTTTAATGAATTAAAAGTACTTTCAAAACCAATAATCGTACTCCTATGATCACGTCTTAATAAGAAATGCCACCATTTTTGTTTTATCAGTTTCACAATATATAGATAGGTCCGTATAAAGTTTATTACATTAGATGGCCCCATGATGGCCCATCAAATGATCGCTTATCAAAGCCGCTATGATCGGGTAACTCTCCACACAATCGTTGAACAATCATTTACCGTTTGTACAGCACGAATGGGCTGGCTCGAACGGAGTGATATCACGGCCTCACAGAAAACAGGTGTGAAACTGTATTTCACCGAGTGACGATAATTATAAGAAAACTGTATATGTTATATTTTCTTAGTCCGCGACTGTAAACTACCCCTGGAAACCTGATGCGACCTGATAAATACTAAAACAAGTTTTTCGAAACTTAGGTACCTATGACACTATGAAGTTCGCCGAGTCAGCTAGTATAGAATATTATTTTAGATTCTCTAATTTACTTAACAAGAAGGCATTAAAATTTTTAACCTGTCATGATCACAACTCAACCCGAAAATCCTATTATACATATATTATTATTCGTTCGAGAATTTTACATCAAAGCGTCACCTATCCTGACAACCTAATACGCCATTTTGCAAATCATATAAAAAAACTACATAATCTGTACAGTTTTAAATACAGATTCTTTCTAGAACCCAATAATCCCATAGTTACTTACTCCATTAGCCTATTATTGTTTCTAGGAACACTAAACCTTTCTCTATCCACAGAATGAATTTCACTGACTTTATCAAAGAAGGTATTAATATCACTATCCATAAATTGTGAATGTGATGAACCAGGTTCACTCCAAAGCTCAAAATCACTCCTTGTGGGTATACTATGAAACGCAACGTTGGGCAAAGAATGAAGAAAGTTACTGTCCTCAACATTTTTGTTCTGCTTCTGGGCACCTTTGTATCTCTCTTGGGTCTCCTTTTCTATTTGTTCTAAACGTTCGAGTATCTTAGAAGCGTCAGAACATTGCGGTCGTTCATTAAGATTAATATCGATATCAATTCTGCAACAAATGATTTTGTATGTTTTTTAAATTAGAATTATGTTTATCAAAATAACTGTCACGAGATCAGAACAATTCGGTCACATTGAGGGGCTTAGTTACGACCCGCATCGCACTAATACCGAACACCCCGGGAGTACCGACAGGGCCATCCGGTCCCAACTCAGTGAACCGCCTATAGTTGCAGGTGGTACGGAAACGCACTTCGACAGGCCGTACTACACCTGGAAAATTTATTTCGAGACCCTAGCTAAGGTTCACGAGAAGATCCACTAAGAACCAAAAATACATTATATTATTAGTTTATGGATTTCTTACCCAGTATTTTCTTTAAACGTAAGCCAGTCTTCGAGGTTAGGAGCTCTTGGTATTTCCTCCGCTACAGACTTCAAGGCTTCCACCATACTGTCTTGTATCGAGTCGTTCTCATCATCTACGAAGTAAAAAGAGAACCTTGAATTATATTTTAAAAATAACGCTAATTCAATACAAACCGATCGTCTTTGACCATTTTTTCGATAAGAACTTTCCAATAGAAAAATAAATACACTCGAGTGTCAAGGATCGAGTTAGACCTATTCAAAATTACCGGTAAGCAGAAAAGGAACTTAAAAAAGTTTTAGCACTGTGTATCCTTTACGTATATAAACTTATTTGAAACGGTTCATAGTGCTGGCAGTATTGCTTTGGAAAGGCTACAGATTTTTTCTTAAAAAAATGGCGAAGCGCGGGCAAATCGCTTCTTTCAAACCATTATTTGTATGTAATCAAAACCCGGGTTCAAGATTTAAACAATGACAATATAGCTGCTTTTATTTTATAGATAAACATTGAAACGTGACCAAATATTGAGTTTGATCTGATTCCAAAAGTAGAACTAGTTTACAATAGTTTTTAAAAGAGAATGTAGACAAGGACTTGAAAGGGACTTTAGTACTAAACATTTAGAAAGTAAGTTATTTATTCATAAAAATATTTTAAAAAATATATAAAATTTTGGACATCTTGTAGATAACGTTTGTGCGTTACAAACGTCATCTACTAAGCAGAGCTTGTGTTATATATACTTTTTTTGTAAATACATACATAAATATATATAGAAAACACCCAAAGTCCGGAACAAATATTTACAGGTCGTACAAAGATTTTTGGTCAGACCCGGGAATTGAAACCGAGACCTCAAGCACAGCAGTCGCATACGCAACCACTGTATAATATGTCACTTTGTAGTTTACTTCAAAAGTCCAATCAAGTACCTTTGCAGCTGCTTCGCGAAGTATTCGATGTGGAGCGACGCAAAGCATTTGCCAAATTTCCACACATTGCATCGACTGATGTCAGCTTACTGCCGCTGCTAAGCCACTCGTCATCTTTACGGAAATATGGTGAGAATCTTGTAAAAGCATAATATGTTTAAAACCAGTTGAATCTTTATGAATAAAAATGAATCACCGAAATGTATTCACGCGCATAGCTTCTGATCGACTGCTCCAACTTTGATAATTCTTTATTTTTGTTCATATAATAATAATGATAATAATAATTCTATAAATTATTATTATTATTATTATTATTATTAATTATCATTATTATTTATCCATTAGAAATCATAGTAAGTAAACATGCTGTTATCTTACTTATTTATTTGGTTGAAAATTAACAAATGTGGTTAATAATTTACAAATTTGTATTATTGTTTTCTGAAGGTACCATTCATTGCATACTAGCTGATCCAGCGAAATTACCATTATACTTTTTTCCTGAATATTTCAATAATTTCTGGAAATTTTCTGTTTTATAATTATAGACGCATCAGTTTCCCGCTGGTAGTATACAGTGTCGGACTTCGAAAATATAGCACTTTCAGTTTTTTACGTCATCTTTACGTAACGTTTTCACAAACCTTGTTCTGATATTGCGCGCATATTTTCACCAACCTTTGATGATGCCGTAAGGCGAAACCGGTCAAGTATAAAAATAAATAAATAAATAAAATAGAGGAACAAGTGCAAGCGAGTTTAATTCTATAATGAACAAAAATAAAGAATTATCAAATTTGGGGCAGTCGATCAGAAGCTATGTGCGTGAATACATTTCGGTGATTCATTTTTATTTATAAATAGATATGGAGATTAACTATTTTTTCTTAATCTCTAAGACCTTACCCATTAGCGTGCTGAGTATCTGTAGCCTACTGTGTTGATCTATAACTGGCCTGTCGTGGGCCGTCCGAGGTCTTCGCGGCAGTTCCGGTCGTGTAGGCCTAACACCAGCATTTTCCGTCGTCGCTGGCCGACAACGGAATAAGGAACGTTTCTTCTGTAAAACGGCCAGTTCTTGCTGTCCATTAACAACGTCTATGCCTAGATTATGAATATCCTGGGACCAAAAAAAAATATAAATTCCTAATATTTAAATTTAAATTTACTTAGCACTAGCTGCGACCTACGGTATAACTAGTTTTTGTTGCTATTGAATCTTATTGTTTACTATTTCATTGGCTTTAATTTTGTAGTGTAATGTTTAGTAAAAGTAGCCTATGTTATAACATCAGCTATCTGCTATTCAAAGATTAGCCGGAACAAACAGACAGACAAATTAAAGTGAAAAGCTGTTGATTTGACAGACAATTCAATATTTTTTTCTGTGTAGGTATAGACATTAGACATATTTTTGAAAATCGTTCCTAATAACTAGAGATGGGCGTTTTCGTAAAATTTTGTCATCGATGCGCATCGTTAATTAGTTAACCGCATCCGATGCCGGCATCGTTTTTTCTGGCATCGATTTGATTATGCGATTTCCGGTATGGCAAAATAATTTTCCGGCTATAAATATTTCATTGGCTTTAATTTTGTAGTGTAAAGTTTAGTAAAATTTGCCCACGTAATAATATCAACTATCTGCCATTCAAAGTTTAGCCGGAACAAACAGACAGACAAAAAATTTTTTTTTAATGCAAGTACCGTATTGACTTACATATGCATTAACTGAAAAGCTGTTGATTTGAAACAGCAAACATACAATTCAATATTTTTTTCTGTGTAGGTATAGACATTAGACATATTTTTGAAAATCCTTCATAATAACTGACATAAACATGTATTTCGATTCCTCCATTGTTCTCTGTTTGAAAACGTCAATAGCTTTACTTGATTCCTTTCTTCAAGGAGAAGATAGTGTTTCTATTCAATATCGGTAAATTCATACATAGAGTATTAATAATATCTATTAAATATGATGCCCGTGTCACATTGAAAACGATAATAAACTTCGAAATTATCTAACTGATTTTTATTTTTTTTAATGTTTATTTTGTTGGTGTGCTTAAAAGTAAGATAGTTAACAACACGCTTAGACCAACAAGAGACGAGCATGATTAAAAAGAGACACAGACAAAGTCAAGTGAGTATACCTATCTAAATGCACACACATATTTTGATAAGTAGTTACGTATACGCTTAATAATAAACCTTAATTTTGCACCCGGCAACAGACGCGCTGGCCTCGTCGCCTCAATTACGATACGTAACAAGGCACAGTCATTCTTATTTTACAAATGTGGACTTTGACCGGCATTATTATATAGAAAATATTAATGCCAGTCCAAGTCCAATATTAATTGTTTTACTGTTTAGAATAATCCCTGTTAGGGTGCAATTTTGTACCTAATTTTATTTTCTTTTTATAATTTAAACGCACTTCTCCGTTTATTATTTTGCAATTCCATCGCAACTCACGAATTTTTTTTTCGAAAGACTATGACTATCTGAGACCTGGAGGAACTCAATAAAAATTGTTTGCTGTTACACATTAAATTTTCAATACAAAATGAATAAATTTCTTCATCATTCGAAACTAAGATAACATAGGCTTGGCATTATAAAAGTGTATGTAGCTTACCGTCTAAACTGTCTACTATCGGTAGGTAAAAAGGCGAGTAAAGGTAGGCATTAGTGATAAGACCGGAGTTTTTGTAAAAATGTATTGTATGTACGAGTATGTATGTATAAGTATGTTCAATTTTGCAAATTCTAGATCAAATATTACCATTTGTGAAGATGATTGTCCAGGCATTGGTTCATCTGATGTTTGTTTAAAAAGAACAGCTTCCTGTGCGTCAGTTTCTAGCTCTGTGTCACTATCCGAAGATGATGCTTCACCCAGTTCTCCATTAGATTCATCTGGTATACAAATAATGTATTTCAAGGAGAGGTGAACAGGCAACACGAACAATAAAAGTACAGAATGAGTACCTGCGTGAGGAATCCGTAATTAACGAAAGTTATTTGGGATATTTTAATATTTTTATGTGTGTTTTCGACGCTGATAATGATCTCAATACAGAAGTGGGTAAATTTAAAAAACTTTTGGATCAGAGAATGTTAAATGTTAAAAAGTTAAAAAGTATGTATTACTGAATCTAGCCATAATAAATGTAGGACTTAATGACTACTTTAACGTTTAACTAGACATTTTTCCAGCATAGCTAAAGGCAAACGCAAGCAAGCCTTACAATCGATATCCACGTGCAAAGGCCTCTCGTCCAAATAAACCAGCATCGGTAGTGCGGTGGCCACAGAAGAACGGTAATCGGGCATATCTGAAGCTGGAGTACCCTGCAAAGTTAACCGTCGAAGAGACCCACACACACCCAAGGTCCACAGGCGGCTGAACTCTGCTATAGGGTTACTAGAAACAAAATTTAAACATGAACATCTACACTAGCATGCATATTGTAACGGTACCCAACTAAAGATATTTTAAAATTTTCATCATCGTCATCAGCCCGTTGTAGTCCACTACTGGACATAGGCCTCTCCCAAGGAACACCACAAAGCTAGGTCTGTTGCTTTCTGCATTCAGCCACCGCCAGCCTTCTAGCCAGAGGGCGTCCCACACTTCGTTTGCCACGACGCAGTCTCCACTCTTAGAACACGTTTACTCCAACGGTTGTTTAATCTTCGACATATGTGACCAGCCTATTGCCACTTCAACCTACCAACTTTCAGAGCTATTTCGATACGTTACTTCTTTGACGGATTAATTCGTTCCGAATTTTGTTCTTCAAAATTAAATTTTACTTTGTGTGAAATTCCTTTTTATTGAATTGAAAAAGTAGCCAATATGTTGGCGGTAATAAAGGTACTAATAGAGTTGTAATTGCAAAGTAAACTAGGGTTATGTCTGAGGCAATCGTATATTTAATCTTTTAATTTAATAAAAGAATCGAATTCTTACTTGGCCAGGTCGAGCGTGTGCAGTTTTTGCAGAACGGCCAATGGCTGCAAATCTTGAAGTCGATTACCAGCTGCATACATTTCTCTTATGGAACCCAACCCCCAAATGCCATCCAAAGAAGTTAAGTTGCATCGATTAATACTCAAAATCTGTTTTAAGATAGTAATTACAAATTGTTACATATGAATAGATAACACTACGACTAAATTTATATATTGACCGAATTAAATTGAAAATCTAATATCAAGTAGGCCTTTTCAGGCACTTTCGGAACGTTACATGACTCTAGTTGCTCGGTTCCAAAATATAATTCCTAAGGAAAGGAAACGGCAAGAAAATCCAGAAGTTCAAGTCTCTAAAAGTACAACAATATAAATGTCGCAATTACTTGTTAATTATAAAATATTTAAAAAAAATAGGTTGAAATTTAGAATATTCATGTAATAATCACGTTTTACTTTTCTATCTATACTAATATATTAAACTAAAGAGTTAATGTGTTTGTTTGAAGCTACTGGTCAAGAACTACTGGTCCGATTTGAAATATTTCTTCAGTGTTAGATAGCCTGTTTATCGAGGAAGACCATATATATCATCACGCTAAGACAAAAAGGAGCGGAGCATTAATGAAAAATATTTCAAGAACGGAGAAAAATTATAACGTGACGAGCAATAGAAGACGCAAATGAGGTTGCGTGGGTCAGCTATATGATTCTACTTTTGCTTACCCTAAGATGGGTCAAACCGATCCCCAGTTCTCGTAAGGAACCAATTGCACTTCCGTCAAGAATAAGCTTGCGTAGTCTCGGTGCAAAGACGTGGAGCCTCCTCAAACCGATTCTATCAGCAATTACACGGAGCGTTGCCTCACGAATACGAAGTACTTCCTCGTCAGTATTCACACCAGTGCTTTGTTTCTGTCATTAATGATTTTAAGAATTAAAAACAAATTAAAAATATATCCTCAAGTATAGTTTGGGACAATTAGTGGACTTGTTTTTGACCAAATTATTTTATTTACAAATATATTAGACCTTTGGCTGTGTAGTTTATTTAAGTAAAATAATGGTTATAGTTGCGTCACTATTACTCATAGGATTATTTTTAGGCATATACATACGTATCATACACCGTTTATTTATATACATACACTTGCTTCTTTATTCCTTAAGGGATGTGCAGTAGAGCTGGAGTGTGATAAACCAGGTCATTAATAGGCCAAATTATAAGTTGACACAATTCAGGTAGTAAAAGAAAAGCATATTGGCGTGATGTTGATATTCTTTAGAATCTCGAAAAGATACACAGTAAATAGGTACAAAACTTTATACAACTGGATACTTACCAATAGTTCTAGCAATGTCAGTTCACGTGGTATGACGATGCGTCTGTAACCAGGTAGGCGACGTTCCAATTCATCCTGACCAGATGGTTGTTCAGGGTCAGGAGGAGGTATAGATAAAGCTCTATAAACGGTAATTATTTGAATAATAAGCATACATATTTATTACAGCTATTAAAATGCGGTAATTAGTAATCCTACAATCACAGTTCTCACTCATCAAATAGTTGAACTGTTAGAGTGCGCGATTGCCGATCAAATGGTCTCGGGTTCAATACTCGGCTCCGATCAGTGTTTTAATTTTTTTTAATAGAAATGCTCGGAGTTTGGAAATTGTAGTCTCAATGCCTCGGAGGACACGTAAAGCCTAGGTCCTGCGTTTCATCTCTCCCCGGCCGTGTCGTATATTCGTCACCTCAGATTATGAGAATGAGGGAACAGAGATAGCACCTGTGTTTGCGCTCCATAATATGTTCAAAAAACACCCCTCTCTCTCGGCTGTGATTACGTCACTGTTAGTTTGTGATTAAACCGATTGTGACTACTTTTTAAGTAGTTTAATTTCATGATGATTGGAAGAACGGTGTGGCAATGCATAAATTAGTGAAATCTCCACATTTTTTTCTTTTATAACATGAATTACCTAAACAACATAGTAGGTCTAACGTTGACTGGCTCCGGTGAACTAGCTGTAGATATTTCAGAGGGTGACGGAGAAAGCGTAAAGCTGGATGTTCTGGGTCCACTCCCTAGCTCTACACATGGTGCTTCAAATGATGGCATATTTCAGTATCTGCAATCTAACGAAGTTAAAGATCATCAACTGCCTTTATCCCTGCCTATAAGTACCCAACTAGACAAAAGCTACTCTTTAAAGATTTTGCTCTAGTACACCACTACGGGCAGATGGGTTGGTATAGCGTCAGAGTCAAGTTTCATTCTCTTTACAGTACTTATGTGCTACGTAGCGTGGTCACTTTATTTAGGAGATAACTGAATGTAAAGAAATAAATGACTAACGTCTTTCGAAAATAGCAAAACAGACTAGTGTGTATTTTTTTGTAATCGCGGGCAAACGAGCAGACGTATCGCCTGATGGTAAGCGATTAACGCCGCCAATGGATATCTGCAATACCAGAGGAGTCACAAGTGCGTTGCCGGCCTTTGGGGGATGGGGAAGAAGTTGGGGATCGTAGGAGGGGTTGGGGTATGGGCCTCCGGCATCCTCATTCAATCGGTGAAACACAGCGCAAGCGCTGTTTCACACCGGTTTTCTGTGAGTCAAGCCGGCCCGCTCACGCCGAAGCTAGGCTCTCCCACGGTACTTATAGGGTGTAGTATACGGTGTGTAGAAAGAATATTAATTAGAAGCCGGTCGCGTACTTGACACCTCTCATAAAATCCGCGTTGCTAGTTGTCGTAAATATCTGTAAGAGTTTAAGCACAATCATCATCATCATCAACAGCCTTTAACAGTACACATCTGGACATAGGCCTCTAGTTAGTAAGAACATTTTGCCTACTGGTACGATATCACGCTGGCCCGACCACTTGGTTTAGGTTTTGGTTACCTTCTCTTTGAAATGATGTTGTCCTGCGTAATACTCCCTTATCGCCTCTTACGACACCTCTCACCCATGGCATAAATTGGAATTGTGACACACAAGAATACATTCTTGATCCGTGACCACATGGACTTAGCGCAATATCAACTTTCATTCGCGTCAATATTGTTAGTAAATTATTATACTTACAAGTGTGAATTTATTTAAATACAATCTGTAGGATAATATATTTTCAAAAGATCTCTAATGAATAAAAATCACAATAAACAAGTACCGAAATAAGCGTGTTTGATATTTTTGTTTATTAGTTGTCGTTGGTAACTGGTGTTTACATCCAAAAACTGTAATTAAACAACGTAACATTGTTACTAATGTTACGTTGTTTAATCCATCCTCTTTTTTTCTAATGAAGTAACGTATAACAATTTAATTATTTAAAAAAATGGTGGTTTTAAGGACTGCCGATAGAAGTAAAAACTTATAACTTATTTGTATAACATGTTGGTGACGCGAACCCATAAGATTTTCCACTACCAAGAAGTGCTCAACGCGTCCAAAGAAGTTCTGTGGCGTCAACATGTTAGTGACGCGGTGAAGTGAACCGTTTACTATGCCAAAGGATCAGTTAGTCGTGTGTAAGGTATGTGAAGATATTATTTTTAAAAATTAAGCTCGCATAGATATGACCAGAATCATTCCAGTGCATCAACAAAAAAATATGAGAGACAGAAGAATTGAAGGATATTGTGTCTGACGGCATTGAATGTATTTTTAGCTAATTAACCAAAGACAATCAGCTACGTTTAGTAGAACAGATGTTGTGTCATGCCGGGCGTAACCCGTTGCTATTTCGATTTATATATTGCTATTACTTTTGCTGCACATAGACCTCAAGTACTTTAAATGAAAAAAGAAGAATGTAGGTTGGTCGATATTGACTTATACAGATAGTATTTCAACAACTGCAAAACTGTAAAAGTATTAATTGTGCTCAAGCCGTTGAAGTTACAACTGACACATAGACTGTAGATTTGCTGGATTCCATTCTGGGTCTGTATAAAATTTACTCGAGGGAGATCGTTTTTTGTTTTTGCGAAAGACGGTCCCCATTTCATGTCATCCACTTTTTTTATATTTTTTATCATTAATTCCATCACGACGAACACTTGAAGACTCGAAGACTTAGAATTGAAGACTTGAAATACTTGACATTGGCAGAAATAGCTGATCCGGCTGATTGCCATTCATCAAAAGAAGAAGAAAATTTACTCGAGGTTCAGTGGAAGTAAATATTTTAACACATGGTAGACATATACATAGTTAATTTGTTTAAACTGAGGATTTTTGGGCACAGAAACAATCCAAGTATAAAAATAGCTCAATTCATTAAAAGAAAATGTCAATTAGTTAAGCCACAGAAGTCCTGCTCCGTTGAATTTAGTAACGTCAACTCCTCTGTGCCGTGTTCCATACACGGCACAGAAGAGTTCACATCGTCATCATCATCAGCCCGTTGCAGTCCACTGCTGGACATAGGTCTCTCCCAAGGAACACCACAGTGCCCGGTCGGCTGTCGAATTTGTCGAGTTCCATAAAACTCTTCTTCTTTTGATGAATGGCAATCAGCCGGATCGGCTATTTCTGCCAATGTCAAGTATTTCGAGTCTTCAATTCTAAGTCTTCAAGTCTTCAAGTCTTCGTCGTGATGGAGTTAATGATAAAAATTATAAAAAATGTGGATGACATGAAATGGGGACCGTCTTTCGAAAAAACAAAAAACGATCTCTTCCATAAAACTCCAGCACGTTGGTATTACGATTGGCATCCGTCTTGGTGACGTAGTACTGCGTAACTGTCAGTACCGTACGCAAGGTCAGCCATACTCATATTGGATCGAGTACCACTACCATGTATTTTTTATAGCTTTTTGTTTTCGTTATCCTGTTTTATTTTTGTTGTTAAGTTTTGTCATCATACTTAATCTGTTGAAATGAGTAAGAAAGTAATTAACAGCCGTGCTCGTGAAATAACAACTATGGTGGATATTATTAATTATTTTATAAAGGAGAAAGAGGACTCTGTTATTGATACAAAATATAAAGTGCCCTAAAAATGCTTCAGATACTACTGAGGACATGTTAATTTCAAAGCAACTTGTGATGGGCATTTTAAATAATTTACGAAATTCTACCAAAGTGACGGAACGTGCTACAGGCATTGCAAGAAATACAGTGATAAAATTACGACGAGAGAATAAGTCTGTAACAGCAAATGGCAGCAAAATGAAAAGTCCTACAAAAGCAAAGAAACATAGAAAAGGATATTTCGACGGATTTTCGGTAACAGCATTAAGAATTATTATTATTATTATATGTACCTATACGGCGCAAAAAGATCCCAAATTCAAGCGTGGAAGGCTAAATATTTACGCCGCATGAGAGACAATGACTTATCTATTTTAATAAAACATGGATACGCGCACACTACACTGTAAAAAAAATGTTGGAAAACAGCTACTGATATTGGAGTGAGAAGAAATGATAGCCCTGGCCGTCTGATAATAGTGTACAAGGGAAGTAAAACCGGTTTTGTAGATAATGCACATTTAATGTTTAAGGGAGACACAAAAATCGGAGACTATTACGATCAGATGAATGCTGAGAATTTCACAAAGTGGCTGACTGAAAAACTGATACCCAACATACCAAGCAATTCAATTATTGTAATGGGCAACGCCCCTTATCATAGTTAGGAAGAAAGTAAACGTCCCAACATGAATTCTAGAAAACTGGAGATGGACTCCAAGCTGACAACATAGGGTTTTCAAATAATTGAACTAAACCGGAGTTATATTTAAACAGCACAAACCGGCGGAAAAATTTTTAATCGACAAATTGTTATCTGGAAATGGTCATGAAGTAGTAAGATTGCCACCAAATAACCGCGACCTCAATCCAACCGAATATATTTGGAACCTAGTCAAACAAAGAGTTTCAGAAAATGATGTAGAACAATTAGAAAGAAGATTGAATTTTTGACTTTGGAAGCGTTGGAGGCATTGGAGGCATCAATAACTCCTGATAATTAGACGATAATATGGGTGGAATGGAAGAATTAGTCTAGAAATATCAAATTGTAGTAATAAACTTTGATTTTATAAATACTTGGTATTATTTACTAGTTGACCATTAGAATTGGTTGTGAGTATTATAAAGGATAACGTATCAAACTGAAAAAAATTCTTTGTTTGCTATCTGTACTTTTTACGGTGGATGACGTTAAGCAGCTGTTATTGTGACAAGGTTCCGTTGCGATATCAACGTGCCAGACTTATACAGTGAAATAAATATAACACAGCACCGTCTAACAAAAGCACAGTTAATTCTATATAGCGATATGAATAATTCTCACGCCGATTAACTTGTATATAACTTCTCAACAGCAAACGTGGATTGCTGCCAAATATGATGACCTTACATAAGCTTCAACAAAACAAATAACAGAATTACTCTTTGTTTTATTTATTTTAGTACCTAGTAATTGACAAAATAATTGAATTAAATATTTATGTTCATTCAAAATCAATTAATTGATTTGAATTCATTAGCAAAACGAACACTATAGAATTTTATTGCCAAAATTGTAGGTGAGTTTATCCGCTCCTCTTTTGATCACTTATTTTTTTCCAATTTTTATACAGTTTTGTCAGAATACTATTACACTTAGAATTTCCGAATTTTTCTCTGGAATTCAGTCTCTTTTATATTTCTGGACAAAATAAGAGGTTTGCGTTCGGGTTATAATTATAATTTCCCTTAATTTACGATATGCCTAAAGCATAATGAGTATTACTCGTGTATGATATAATTAGTTTTAAATTATTGAAATATTTTAACATTTTTAGGCAAGAATACAAGTCTGAGTGGTCGACTAATCGCATCTGTGTTGTGAGATTCTAATAGAATTTTGAGGCTCAGTTTGCACCTCTAGTCACAGTAAACGTCACTTTTGGCGCCTTTTTGATATTTTTCCTCTTTGTAAATTCGTTGTTCAAGTTTCGATTTTCTGTGGAAACTATGGGAATTATGAACGATTTAAATAATTTCCACGATGAATATCAGTATTTACGATTAATTAAACAAATTATCGATTCAGGTAAGTTCCTTATAGTGCTATTTATTCTCAATTCTTTTTAATAATTTACTCTTATTTTATATATACTAAATACATCTAATTATTTTCTACGTAGGTGATAAAAGAGTTGATAGGACTGGCGTTGGCACTTTGTCCATTTTTGGAGCTATGCAAAGGTATTCTCTAAAGAACAACACATTGCCATTACTTACTACTAAACGAGTATTTACAAGAGGAGTTATCGAAGAATTATTGTGGATGATATCTGGTTCTACAGACTCTAAAGTTCTTGCTGCTAAAAAAGTTCATATCTGGGATGCAAACGGGTCTCGAACATTCTTAGATAACCTAGGCTTTACAGGAAGAGAAGAAGGTAACTACCAAAAATTAGACTTCTACAGTCACTCTATGATCCTTTTATAAACCATCTAGCAATTTTCTGTTGCAGTTTAAATTTTGACTTACTAAGATTTGATAATATATTCATATGTGCTTTATATGTTCATATGTGACTAGAAATGCTTTAAAGTACACTTGATCTTACAGGTGATTTAGGTCCTGTCTATGGCTTTCAATGGAGACACAGTGGAGCTGAATACATTGATTGTAAAACAGATTACACTGGACAAGGCATAGATCAATTACAAAATGTTATTGATTTAATAAAGTGAGTATTATGCCTCTTTTGACAAAATATGTTATCTTCACTTTTCAAGATTTCAAAAACACAATGACTAGCTGTAATTTATACTTGTAGTGTTTTCAGATTCAACTGTTGATAATTGAATCTATTATTTCTATTTTAGTTGTTACTTTTAAGTTAAATTTGGATCAGTACTATGTGAGATTATCAAGTTCAGTATAATAATTTTTACTGCTGAAATACTAACCATTTATGAAAGAAATGTCCATCCATTACAAGCCAGTATCATCCCACCTGTTAAAAAAACATTTGTAATTTAGAGATAGACGAGTACCTTTTTATTTATTTATTTTTTTAACGTGTAGAAATCCCCCGAGCCTTTCAGCCCACTTGGGTGTGCGGCAGGGTGGTGTGTCGGAATTGAACCAACTATAATCACATGGTGTGCCACCCTACACTGAAGACAGGAGGGATCCGGGAACTGCTTTATTACGACATCGAGACCCCACCCAGCGTTGATTAGTGTAGCCAACCTTAAAACATTGTTTTTGTCTTTTGAGAAAAATATTTTGGTTAATAGAGAATTTTGCTGGCTGTGATTTTTTTCAAAAATCTTGTGCTCATATTAAATTTTTCAGACGAAGAACTTTTCCTGTAGAGACATAAATTATGACAAGTATCATAAAGTTAAGTTTATTATTTTGTTAATTAAAAAAATACTTTTATATTTTGGTTCTGCTTGTATAGCAAAATGGTAAGTTATCTGGTACAAATGTACCAATAACTTACCCAGTTTATGGTTGTTATTATACTCATGTCAGCTATTAGGATATAAATTATAGTTTTAAAAAACTAAAAAATGGTTTTACAAACCATTTTTATTGTTAAATAAGCCAAACAAAAAAGTAGTTTTTTATAATAATACAAAGTAAATATAGGATGATAAATTAAAGAAAATATTTTAATGTAAAAAAGAAATCGAAATATTTTCAGAAAGTTCCACAATTTTTTTTTTCGAATTGTTTTATCATCGTTTCTCGATAAGGCTACTAAGTTTAAATGACCGTTAGATGGGTGAAAGTCGAGTACAAAGTCCACACACTATATTTTCTTTCGGTATAATAATCATTAAAATTACACAACATGGTGGACATGAGAAATTCTTACCTGTGTACTTATTATTCTGCTTTGTTTGTAAGGAACAAACCAGCTGACAGGAGGATGCTCATGTGCGCTTGGAATCCTTCAGATCTGCGTAACATGGCCCTGCCACCATGCCACTGCCTGGCACAATTCCATGTTTCAAGTGGCAAACTTTCATGCTTGCTGTATCAGAGAAGTGCAGATATGGGCCTAGGAGTACCTTTCAATATTGCCAGTTATGCATTACTGACTCACATGATTGCACATATCACAGGATTGGAGGTAACTTATATTAATGCATATCTTATCACACTTATTATCAATGCATATAACTTTTTTAATACTACTTGGGGAAGTAAAATCATACACTTTATTTGAACCAATCAGAAAGGTGCTTCTTCTTCAAACTATCACTACTTAAGGGCCTTCAGTTAACTTACTGGGCTACATATCCAGCTGATACAGAAGTAATAGCTCTCCATTGGAATATCAGTTATGTTAGAACTTCACATTAGAATGTGAAGGTCTTATTTTTTTTAACGCCGAATGCGGTCACACAATCGAGTTGATATGAAATGAACTTGCACTAAGACCTCTATTTGGGCCAATCGTTATAACTGACGCGGTTATCATAACTGTCGAGTTTACATGAAAGTCACACCAGGCACTTAGAAGACACTAGCTGTGTGAGAGTTGAGCGTATTGACGTAAAATAAACTTGCATCAATCTCTTTAAAATCTTCACCAGGAGCTAATATGAAATAAAATAAACCCAAACTAAACATCTTACATTGATGTTTTAATATAAAGTAGTGGTCGTCCGGTGATCACAATTCAATCATAATATATTTTTTCTTTTAGCACTCCTTCCCGATATAATCTTTAACTGTGCCAAATATCATACTGCTTCCTTTCGCATCATTTTCATCAATGTTGTACAAAGTTTTTGCTTCACTTAATATTATATCTATCATTTTGCAGGCTGCTGAATTTATCCATACTACAGGAGATACCCATGTGTACTTAAATCATATAGAACCATTGAAGCAACAGCTAGAAAGAACACCTAAACCGTTTCCAACTTTGAAGTTTGCTCGTAAAATTGATTCTATAAATGATTTCAAATATGAGGATTTCATTATCAAAGATTACAATCCACATCCAAAGATTGATATGGATATGGCTGTGTAATAATGATAACAATGAGTTATTCATGTTCTAATCTTTGTATCAGATAGTCAGTCATTGGTTAAGGTAAATTAGTAACTGACCCTTGCAATACAATGATGTCTCAAATAAGTATTATCCAAAACATTTTTAAAAATAAATATTTTTGTATGTACATAATTTCAAAAATAAAGAACAAAATTCAATAAATGTATTTTTTTTTCTTACAAAATACTTCGAAATAAATTCCCAATAAATCTTACAATACTAAAATGCAATCCAGAAAAAAGTACCTTAATAAAATCATAATGTATTTTGTAAAATTCAACAATATCTAACAAGTTCATAAATTTTTCTTACAGCTAGTCAACATATTTTGTGTTTTGTACATTGCTTTTCGTTAATCGTTAATGAGTCATGAATTTATAGCAAGCTTATGAACGCATTTAGACAATTAGGACGCTTTATATTTAGACGGTTGGTGCCGAATTGCTACAGTCCAGTCAAGGCACTGCTTATGTTGATGATTTTTCATGTAAAAGAACTCTGCAAAAGATCCACTGAATCACAGAGCAGGAAAATGTTGCTAGTGTCCCGAGCAAAGAGATCGTTGTGACCCGCCAGGAAAAATATGTATGTGAAAAATATATGTCAATATAGATGTGAAAATATATAATAATATATGTCGTAAATATTTAAGCAATTTTTGTTTGCGTGATGTCTGTATATATATTCAAAAACATTTTTGTATTTATAACAAAATGTATTTAGATGTATATGTCTAAATATATATTGATATATTTTGTTTACCCACCCGGTTTTTCTTTTGAAACGTACATATGAGTAATACAGGTACAAATGTGATTCAATTAATGCATTTCCTGTATAGATATAATTTCAATAATAAATTGCTATTAATTTATTCCACGATTATCACAAGATGTCTTTTTTTTTTTAACTAGAAAATGTTATCTTAGTAATATTAATAATTAATGCTCATAAATGTGCGCACATAAATGCCAACATATATATCATATAGATTTCGTCATATTATTATATATCTACGTATATATGTTAACATACATACAGAAATATATGTAACCTTTATATTTCGATATATTTGAAATATATATTGGCATCTATATGAAAATGTTTGATAACATATATCGGAAAATATATCTAACATATTTTTTTTTGAGCACATACATATTGTATATGTCACATCGCGGGTAATTAATTGCGAGAAACCCCGGGCGGGTAGTTACTTGAGAGGACCTTGATTTTATGGAACCAGTTTGAAGTACGCTCACATACCTCATCAATGATGATGATTCGGCGTCATATTTCTGTCTTCCCACAGCAGTACGGGTGATGGATATAATAATTCTGGAACAACCGGGCGGCGGCAGTGCAACATAAGCTGTCTAAATTAAAAGCGCCCTTTTGATTGCCAGAATCCGCTGGTTAGAAGTGGTACAAGCTTACTGCGAAAGTCAAATTGATCAATAGTAAAGCTGATGACAATAATATGATGATGTTAAAGCTGGCGGTTGCTTGGATTCCTTAAGTGGTAATTCACAAGTTTTATGAAATGATTATTATCCTCTACAAAATGCAACTAACTTCAATAAGTCTAAATAACCCGATATCAACATATGTATAAGCTTATGTATAAGGTTTTAAAATACATTAACAATTGACCGTGTTATCGCAACAATATAAAAAAAAACACCTCTTTTTATTAATTTTGAGAAAGTATATTACAAACATTTCCTAATTGTAATGATCTGTGATCGTTTCTTAAATTTTATCAATGTGCCAAGTACCAGTTAACAAAAGCTTTTAGTGAGGGTAATAAAAACGGTAAGATAATCTAATATTACCAGATTCTTAGCAATATTTTGTCATCTACATTTACCCCATTATAAAATAGCGACATTACAACTAGCGTACTGCGCTTATGAATTAAACTATAAAGAAATTATTAAATTAGCTTATTAAAATAGTAAATAAAAAGGGAATAGCTGCGATTATTCTTTGGCGTATAAATATGAATGAAAAATATGTATAATATTATAATCAATGTTAGATGTATGAAAATTTTACAAAATATCTTGAGTCACTATTCATCAACACATTTGGTCATCTTGTGATGGTGTCTGAAAAGAATTTGATTTAATAAGTGAAAATTATATCAGTCTATATCACAGTTTAATCCCAATAGTTCCATGTATATGATATTTTCCCATTATTTTCATCAATTTATATATTACTTTTACAGTTCATATTACTTTTTCTTTTTTTAAATTCAAAATAAAGTGTAGAATTTTTTTCATAATTCATGTACAATATCTCTTAAAACTTTTTGTATAAGTATAGATAGTTTTATTGTTTTTCTATCATTCCGTAGTTTTCCGGAGCTGCCTAATTCTTTGAAATAAAATTAACTAATGTCAGCAGTAAAATTACATTACATTAGTTCAATGTAAAACTTGTTTATTACTACTAGGGAATAAAGATCCATTTCAAATATCTATTCCAACTAGTTCCATATGGAGTAAGGTACATGGAATTACCAGGAATAAACCAATATTAATATGTGACAAAATATGTGTTCTAAATTACCTGGTTATTACTACTGGGGACGGGTAATGCTGCTAGTTGTTCTACAAGCGCCATCGTCATCTCAGATTCTACAGTGACTTCCACCCATAATGTATCTACAATTTAAAAAAGAACTGTGTTCAATCCGTTATTCAATCAAAAAAAAATTCTCTCAAATGCTGCGTATCTGGATTGAATTGCAACATTGAATCATATTAATATAAAATATCATTAATTTCAACATATTCTTACATAATATAATTATATTTAGTAATGTAAATACTTAAAAGTAAATTAAATAAGCATTTACCACTGAAGTGGGTAGGTCAGAGATAAGATCAACCTAATATTTATGAATAAAAAATGTTTTATACATAAGGCAAGAAACTCAATCAATACCTTATGGACATTAAATTAGTACAATTTTTTGTATGTCATGTCCTAGACTGTCACTTTGTTAAGTTAAGAGAGTATTTTATGTGCACTTGGCCTCCTTTTGACTTTTTATTAATAGATATAGAGAATACAATGGATTTACACTTAACAAGAAAAGCTTTTGTTTAGATCACTCAAAAGAAATATAAAAACTAACCTCCAATTTGTTCACCTTTTTCTGTCACCAAATGAAAGAATCCCTTAAAAGTACCAGGTGTAGATGGGGCTACAAGCTTTAATGTAATTGTAGTGGAATGTCCAGCAGGCAGTGGAGGTAAATAAACTGGGGTAGCACCAAAAGATTCTCCACCAGCTTGTATCAGTCTACAGCTACCTGGCCAAGTTTCCACCCCAGTATTAGCAATACTCCAGCTTTGTTCAAAACTAAAACAACAAGACAACTTTATTTCTTCAACACATATTTAGAAATAGTTTTATTATTATTATTAGTTTTCATGTGTTCTTAAATACATTTAAGTGTTACTGTGTTGTGTTTGTTGTGTGTGTTGATAGGCTTACCAAGATCCAGGACTCACAGCAGTCTCTTGACTTTGAGCAGCTTTCAAAGACATAGATGGCAACTTCGGTGGTAATGTATAATCTAAATAACAACAAATTGCTGTCTGTAAGTTCCTGTAAATACACACAAGATATTTACACAATTTCTAAGGGATATGAAGATACGTATTATAACAATTAAAGTATGACAATGCTTCATAGTTACCAATTACTCATGTCCAAGAAGAAACTGGCGGTATTAGAATTGATAGAAGGACCAAGAAGCCTTTGCATTTGACTAATAAGTTCATCTCGATCTGTAGTGTTCATGCAACTAAATTGCAGTAATAAATTTTGATCAATATCTCCAGGTACAGACGATCCGTCTATATCCATATTTATAACAATAACTTCCACTTAGATCACAAAACACTTAAATGTTTCACCACTTCACAAAATATTGACATACCCTTTGTTTACGTGTGTCAGCTGACTTTTGACTATAAGGTGTCTAAATTATTATTTGTATGAGTTTAATCGCAAACATACATTAAAGTTAAACAATAACTTTTAATAAAGGTAATGACTTAACAATTAATTACTTAATTTCATCTGGGATTACGTCGTATCATTTAGAGAGTAAATGGGACAAAATAGAATGACTTAGAGGTGTACAAAATTAAGTATCAATATCGATAATTGTCAAATTTCTTTTCTTAAAGGTGCATTTTAACCAAATGATTTTTGAAGCAAAATAATTATTATTTTTGTTGCCAAAATGGTTATTTAAACGTTGGCTTAAAGGTCATCCATATAATTTCAAGGCTTATATTTTAATAGTTCAAATAAAACCAATTCTGGGAGTTAATTTAAAGCTCTTTAGATCGTCGGATCAATCGAGTGACATGACATTTCACATCGCTAACTTAAGTCGTAACTCTACCTACTCGAGTTTTTGATTGATTGAATGTATTCTCTGTGTTCTAGCGAGTCTAAGGTTCTATGGTTTTAGCTCAAGCTCTTCATTGTTAATCTTGCAAAAATTTATCCGTGTATTCCGCGCATGAGTGAAATTACCGAATTGAATGGTTGTAGGGTTATATATTGTGTTATGAGTTTTTTCTTATCATCGTTCTAATATTCAAATATTATTTGAGTGGAATTAAACATCATATGCTTGCGGCAGAAGTAAATAAATTAATAATTGAGTAATGTCTGTCAATACATTGGAAGCCGAAGTCGATGAAAAACTGAAAGAATTAGGCATGGAGAAAGTAATGGAGTATCTCCATACGAGGAAAGTTTATCGTTGTACGTATCAAGGATGCAAGGCAGATTTCGATAGGCCATATAGATTGGCGCAACATATTTTAGCGCACAATAACATAGTAAGTTTTGTAATACAACAACATAAACGTTTATGGGGTATATTATAGCCAGGTATTTTAAATACACTTACTTTTTTTAAATAAATACCGTATTGTTTATAGAGACCTTACACTTGTAAGCATCCAAACTGTTGCAAGGCCTATACAAGCAAAAGTCATTTGGACCGTCATTTACGCACTGTACACATGCCACAAGATAAAGATATTTTATACAGGTGAGTAAATCTACAAAATTGGATTTAAAAGATACTCATTTTAAAGAATAATTTTAAATAGCTTTTTGTTTACCTAGAATTAATTAGTTAATCAATCCTATTTAACAAGCTTAACATTAAAGTTAACTTCTCTTGGAATTATAAATACAATTTACAAATTTATTTAAACATTTTTATTTCAGTTGCCCAAAATGTTTCAAGAATTTTGCTAATCGTCAGAATCTCAAAAGGCATTTGAACACAGTACATGAGCTAGAATATGCTTGTGAAATTTGTGATAGACAGTTTAAGAAAAAAAATCAGCTAAGTGCTCACATGTATCAACACACTGGTATTAAAGCATTCAGGTATAAAATAAAGTCTTTATAAATAATATGAGAAGGAAAATTTTTAAAACTAAAACAAACTATACAAAACTTTTATTTAAAATGTAAATAGGCTATGTCATCCATTATCATTAATTCTATTGAGACCTCATTCATTAGAATTTGTTCAAAATTTGGAACCATGGAACATACAAACATATGTAGACTGCCAACACAATTCCTATTCTTTTTGGCTTTTCCATCATCATCAGCAGCCTATCGCAGTCCACTCCTGGACATGGGCCTCTTCAATTGGAAACATCTTTTTTTTTTGTGCCGAAACCCCTTGGATGCCACTGAGTGGTGGTTATGTCAGACTCGAACCGAGTAAAAACCACACACACTCACACCATCTCGGATACTAGAAGCCGGGGAACCAGCTGTACCCACGGAAGGAAATCCCTAGAACCCCGATGTACCTCAGGCCAACCACTGTTTGTAGGTGGCCCCCTCCTATGTAGGAACCCTCTCGTTCCTATTCTATATAGAAAAGAGATAGGTGGCCTCACCTGTCACCCTTAGGCTTGCACTTAGAGGGCGGAGATCATTTAGTGTACTCCGGCGCCTGAGTCGCCTGCGGTACCTGGCCCATTCTCGGGCTTGGCGGACAGGGAGAGTTCTAAACCTCTCCCGGTCCCGCTCCGCCATCTCCTTCTCAAGTATAACTTGCTTGCAGAAAGAGATGGCAGAGTTCCACGCGCTCTCGCTCCACAACATTACCGCAATCATGTTCCCGAGCGAGAGAACACCCACCCCGATGGCCGCCACGAGATCACACCTCGCGTCATCCCACGCCAGATGTTCTGCCAGCGTGTGGAACGCCGTGTCCACGGTCTGGCGATCGCAGTGGTGGCACTCAGGTGTTGGCTCCTTGCGGACCAGACACAGGTGCTCTCCGAAGCACCCTTTCACTGTGATCATCTGTGTCAGCCGGTATGAGAGGCTCCCGTGAGGCCTCTCGAGCTAATCCTCAATAACGGGTCTTACCGCTGCAATCACGGCGTGACCTTGTTACTGTATGTTACATCCCATAAAGGTATTTGTGCAGTTTTTTTTGCAGAAAGAAAACTCAGTTCAGCAAAGAAAAATTCAGAAACATCTTTATCATTGCATTGTGTGCATTCGTGATGAGGGTGGTAACCACTACTCTTGAATTCTGCTCATGCTTTCCATAGGGTAGAGTAGAGTCACTTTGGCAGGCTCATATATAAAACCTTTATTGTGACATGGGTATCATCATCCTCTGACGTATGAACATATATTTGTATAGATGAACTTTTCTTGTAGTTGTGACCAATGCCAAGAAACTTTTGTGAGCTTATATCTCAAGAAAAGGCACATGCGGTGCCATAAAGTATACTTCTGCCGTGAGTGTAAACTGGAATACAACCACTGGTCAAAATACCAACAACATTTAAAAGAACACCAAAACGATCGTGAGTATTTTGTGGTTTTAATAGCTGTTATAAAAAAATCGGCCAAGTGCGAGATGGACTCGCGCAGTTCCGTACCATTAGCTATACTTTTCAAGAGTCTATCTGTTGCCGTGTTATCAATATCGATCAAAAAGCCTCAAAAAACTCGGTTAAGGTATGGGAGCACCCTTAAATATTAATTTTATCCTCTTTTTATTGCTATAGCGGCAACAGTATATCATCTGTGAAAATTTCAACTCTCTAACACGGTTTATGAGATACAGCCTGTTGACAGACAGACAAACGGACAACTAAGTCTTAGTAACAGGGTCCCTATTTTACCCTTCAGGTACAGAACTTTAAAAAAGAATTAGATGCTCGTAACATTAATCTTGACTTGCCTATTAAACATGAAACTTGAACTATCAACACTATCTCCTTGACAGGCTCTCAGTGGAAAGCCTGTCAAAATAAAATGATCAGGTGAAACAAAACACGGGTGATCTTAAAAGTAATGTAGTACGCGAGGCCCTAGGCGATAGCCGCCTCTATATTGAAACGGAGTAACAAAAAAATGACTAGTAAAAATAAAATGTGTGTAATAAATAAATAAATAGTGGTTTGATTTTTCAGAGTTTATTTGTGATGAATGTGGAAGATGTTTCAAACAGAGATGCCATATAGTTCGACACGTAAAAATACATTCACATCTCAACAGAATATTTCATTGCCCATATGAAAATTGTGAAAGGTATAATAAAATAATCTAATAGTAAATACTCTTCTTAAAAACTGTTAGTTGTTTTTAATCAAATGTTTTTTTCGTTTCAGATATTATTCAAGGAACAGCAACCTAAAGCAGCACATCTTAGTAAAACATTTAGATGTGTTACACGAGTGTACAGTGTGTGGTTCACGATTATCTACCAAGGTAAAAAGGATTTAGTTTAAGTACACCTCAAATAATATAATCATAAGTTTTACTAGTCCGCTACTGCACAAAGACCTCTCCTTAGTTAAAAGGTTTTGGCCTACCGTTTAACCCTAGCCAGACCGGTTGGTAGCAGGATTGTTTTTTTTATTTTTTTTATATATTTAAGCCGCCAAAATGACTCTGCCCTGCCTGATGGAAAGCATGAGCAGAATCCAAGAGTGATGGTCGCCATCCTCAATGCGAAAAAGAACAATGCAGCATGGTGACCCACACTATGGCGGCCTGGGGGTAAGGGGGGATGGGGATAGGGGGCGTTGGATTGGGGTATGGGCCTCCGGTATCCTTACTCACTCGATGAAACACAGCATAAGCGCTGTTTCACACCGGTTTTCTGTGAGGCAGTGGTATCACTCCGGTCGAGCCGGCCCACTCATGCCGAAGCGTGGCTCTCCCACGGTAAATAATGTTTCGAGTTTGACCTCTCTATACAGAGCTGTTTTATTCAATAGTTTGCTCCCATAGTCTGCCCTTATAACACCCACAGTATGAGAGGTGATAACATTTCATATTCTTAATCTAAACCAATAAAACATTTATTTTCTATTTCAGGCAAAGCTTAACTATCATTTAAACCTGCATTATAATTCTGGAGTGGAGAAACCAACACCAAAATTAGTTAAAACTGACAGAAAGGAAAGGAAGGATAAAGATACGTTCAAGACTTCAACAGCACTTAAATTAGCTGGTTTGGCCAAAGCACCTGATGATTCACCAGGTTTTAGTAAAGCACAGAGTAAAGTACAATCGACGACGTCAGTTTCAAGTAATGTACCTGAGAATTTACGTGAAAATGAGGCTGGTTCCACAAAAAGTACAGAGTCAGGATCAAAATCACCATCACCGGTCTTTTTGACAGTTAAAACGGAATACATTGAAGTAGAAGTTGACATTCCTTATGACATTTAAATGATAAATGTGTGTTATCTATATTTAAACATGTAGAATTGGAATGTATAGATTTATAGCAATTCATAGGAATCATCTTTTACTTTAGTGCATAGCGTGTAGAATATATACAAGAGGGAGTTAACCAAAAAAAATTGTGAAAGATGTAAGGGTACATACTCAAACTACTTATTTGAACTACTGCTTATCATATCGATGTATCTTACATATAGTAAATGGACAGTCATTTTTATGTACTTTACGCATTGCAAAGATTAGATCCCAGAAATTGCCTTAAATAAAATAGTGGTTTTAAAAAAGTACAAAAAGTTATAAGCAATTTATCTTGGACATGCTCACCTGTATAATATTAGAATTTAGCAGATGAATCCTTGTATGTAAGATCAATTGTTTAGTCTTAGTTAGTAAGAACTACTTACAAGTAGATAACAAATCTAAAATTGGAATTGGGAATACTTTTTATCTGATTCAAGCTAAGATATAAAATAAATGAGTTTTCTCCTTGCTCCCTTTCATGTAGACAGAGACATCATATGCTGACCTCAGGAACTACTCCTACTGTCTGCGTTTAAATCTTCAATGCAAATCCGCTGGTTTGGGTCCTTTTGAATTGCTCTCTCCTTAGTATGTATTAATTAGATCTATGTATTTCTTCTGCAAGGAAATCCCATTCAATACCTCCTACAGAATGACTGATGAAGTGATTGTTAAACAAATGGACCCCGAGCCTTCTGTGCCGATCTTCGCTTCGTGTAGATGTTTATAGTTTTGGCAAGTCATATGACTTTTAACTATTTAGAAAGTATTTTTGATAAAAATGCTTAGTGATGCCCTACACTCTTTAACTTTTTACATAGCACATAATTGCTGTCAACAGTAACTTCATATTTGAATGTAGGCATATCCCTACCTTAGCTCTTAAATATTTAAGGGTTTCCAAGTAGTGCGTTACTTGAAAGGCAATTTTTGTTATTTAGAAGCGTTTGAGCTTAGTTTTTGACTCGATGAAAATCGTAATAACCATTGTTTTAAATTTTTTACATCGAAAGCTTCTAGGCTTTGAGAAGAAGAATTAACTTTTGAAATGTAAAAAGACATTTTTTGTTTAAATATTTTTAAAAGCTTTTATTGTTTAAATATTTTTAAAAGTAGCGTCTTAGTAACTATAGGTAAAAGTATTTATTATCATTTAGATCTCTTATCTACATATGATTAATGTATTTTTAATATTTATAGTTGGACATGTGAATAAAGCGATTAAAATAAAAGACTTATTTTCATTCATACGTAAATCCCAGCCGAAATCACATAGTAGTGTATTATAATAATTATTATTTATTCTAATAAAAACAAGTAGTAGGGTAAATTGTTACAGACAATAATTTATACAAATAAAAAGGATTAAGTGCTTGTTTGTAATTTGCAATGGATATGAAAGTTTAAATGGTAATTACATCCAAAAACTGATTGTTTGTATTGGGTAATCTCTGGAACGGCAAGACCGATTTTGATGGATATTTCACTGGCACATAGCTGATAATATAAGGAGTAACCCATGCTACCTTTTTTAGACTAACCTCGCCCCGCGGCGTTACCCGCGGTTCTAATACTGCGGGGCTCAGCTAGCAATAAATATAGTTAAAAAAACTTTTACAAAAGTCTGTTACATATGAGCAAACATACAGGTGAAGCTAATGAAAGTGTGTTAACAATGCCACAATTTTATTCTTGTCTAAGTTGCGGTACAGTTACCATAGCACATGACTCATCAAAGTTCAATCCCACATTTTAAACATTACGAGAGAGCACGGCAATAAGCAGTTGAACACAGGGCATTTTTATGTATAGAAAGGTAGGGGAAGCCACAGAGGCTTCTCACTGCCCGCGTGCATCCGATTGGCTCTCCTGAGGCATCTGTAGAAGCGTCCGTGGGAGAGCCACGCTTCGGCATGCATAGGCCGGCTCGACCAGAGTAATACCAAGGCTTCACAGAAAACCGGTGTGAAACAGTGCCTGCGCTATGTTTCACCGAGTGAGTGAGGATGTCGGAGGCCCATAATCCTACCCTTCCTTTTCTCCCCCTTCCCATCCCCCAAGGTCAGCAACGCACTTGTAACGCGTCTGGTGTTACGGGTGTCCATGGCTGGCGGTAATCGCTTACCATCAGGTGATACTTCTGATCGTTTGCCAACTATTATATAAAAAAAGGGGACGGACCTAGTTTAAAAAAAGAACATCGCAGTGCTCGGCTACTCTTAACATTTGTCATTCGTTCGAGTAGCCAAGACCAATTTATTTTTAGTAATAGCACTTATATTAATAAAAAATAAATAGGTATTTTTTCGAACTTTTTATAGCGTGTGGTAGCGGGTAGCCTCCTAGTCGACCACGGATAATGATCTCAAGTATTTCGGAAACGAACCAACTACAGTCATAAATTTGTGCAAGGGAATTGAATTGAACCAAGTTTCCTCTAGGAAGGAACGTCCCGATGAGATCCCGGGCAGATTTTGGCTGGCGCCGTAGGCAACCATTGAGAGCAGGAGGCCTTACCCTTTTAGCGAATGGCGAGGCGTGTGTGAAACACGTCGCGCATCTGTCTGTTGTGGTAGTGTCTTATGCCACGTCCTAAGGTGTGTATTGAAATAAATTTAAGTGACTTTTTACTTTTATATTTTAATAATGAAATAACCATCGTTAAAAATTAAGGTCTTAAGTTGCGAACTCTAACGTTAATAAATACAATCTTTTTGACGTTAATCATCTGAGAGGGTCAGACTCATAATGATATTTTAAATTGTTTATTTGAATAATATTTCATTTCGATGTTTCATTTTATGTCAGCCAAGTACTGCTATAGTTTCGAGGAATCAAATATAATTACTAATGCCCTGTACGTGGGTTATTTTAGGATAATTAGATTTGATGATAATTCAGTAATATTTAAATTTTTGGTTCGGGATCTAAATTCTATAAAGTCGATATTTCAAATATGACAATATTTTTTGCCCATGCCTACTTTAACAGTAAAAAGATGATACAATTGTCACTTGTCACATTTGACAATGATGTGATAGTGATGGTGTTAGTGTGAACTGATAACAGTTCATTTAGTTCTAAAAACCATTGTGTGGTAATTAGATTTACTTGCCGGTATTAAAACCGTATTGCCATTTCTTTGTAAAAGCAGTTGCTCGGGAGGCCAACTTTAATTATCCCATTTAATAAAAATATTTAAAGTACAAGATGAAATTTACCTTGAATATATTTACCCTAAATTGCTGGTAATGTTTTTGTTATCATACTTATCTACCGAAAGCATTATCATATAAACCTAATAAGTTTAAAGAATTAATATATAATTGTCCTATTTAATTTCATATTATTCGTAGGGGTATTCCAGTGGTGTCAAAAAATCGAAAAGAAAGATTTGAGGCCATTGCTAAATATCTTCAGGAGAGTTCACACTCTATAGTATGTTTGCAAGAAGTTTGGAGTGAGCAGGATTATTTATTTATAAAAGAAAAAGTTAAAAGTGTTCTACCATATTCACATTACTTTTATAGGCAAGTATTATTTAAATACATTTTTTAAAATTTGATTATTAAACAGACCTACCATTTTCTAATCAAATTAATTTCATTTATTTATTTGCAACATACACTAAAGATATGATAAAAAAAATATTATATATTAATTTATAAGAGATATTTATTCTATAGTTATACTAAAAATGGAAAGTCAATAAAAAAATTAAATATTAGTTGTAAGTTATTTCTTTTTTCAGCGGTGTTCTCGGGTCTGGTCTTTGTGTATACTCAAAATGGTTAATACAGGATGTATTCTTTCATGCTTGGCCATTGAACGGTTATATTCACAAAGTCCACCATGGAGACTGGTTCGGAGGTAAAGGTGTGGGATTGTGCCGAATAAAATGTGGTAACAGACTTGTTAATGTATATTGTACACACGTGAGTAGTATAGAACCATTTTTTATAATGTATAGTATATGTTAAAAAATATTTGGAAAGTAATATTTTAACTGTAAGTTCTTGTGCTAAGGTGTGTCACATTGTGGTTGACAAAAATGGATAAAAAAACCTTCTTTAAAGCATGTGTCATATGCACAGTTGGTTCGTGAGCCAAGGTTCGAGCGAAGCAAAAGCTATTTCATAGAGCATACATATGCCACATGGAAGGATATATTCTTCAAACTTTTGTATAACCTACCGCTGTGCATGTATGTTGTTAATCGTATTCTTATGTGTTAAGGTTCTATGGAGAATAGAAATAAAACTTCTGACATATAAAAGAGACTTTATTAAAGACACACTTAAAATCACGATATCACTCCGAATAACAGTCTTTAATTGATCTCCAATATTTTTCGCACTGTAGCTCAAACTGAAGTGCACTGCTGTCTACGAAATGCCTTTTTACACCACTGCGAAAGAAGGAGGGTTATGTTTTTCGAGTGTATGTATGTATATTTCTTTGGCATGCCCTAGAGCCTAAACGGCTTGTTGTACTTTTATGTGAATGGTGTCAATAGATTCGTCTTAGTCGTGAAAGTGGCACTGGGTATATTAAAAATTCGTTACTTGTTATATTCACGCCACAGCAACTTGAAACTTCTAGTCAATTCCGCAACGACCTTAAACCGGAAAAATATTATGTTTCTACGAAATATAAACAAGCCAAACTCACGACAATCAATCCATGTTCGTTTTTTTTTCATATTAATATTATCTGCATTATTCTGTAAAAAATCAACGAGAACTTTCTGACATTTTGTTTCGTCTCGAGCTTTGTACTAGAATATTCTTTCTTCTATACAGTACTAAAGCTTTTTCGGTAACCGGCTTGTTCGAAAGGCTGAAAGTCAGTTGTCAAGTTTGCGTTCGAAACGACTCGTAATGACTTTCGAGAACAGGTTATAGGCATGAATCATAAGATAGATGGATTTATAACTTTCCAGCAGGGTATTTTTGAAGAAAAGCACCACTGGCGGCCAGAGGCGGCTTTCCACCTACCATGACGGAATGAAATATCTTTTGAAGGGCTTTTAATACCGTCTTTCCACCCGCTTCCAGCATCTCACCTGGTACCTTGTTATCCTTGAGCTGTTTAAGAGCCATACTAGTTCGTAGAACTTTTCAATTACACTCAGATGATCAGACTACGACGATAAGAATCTGCTTTCATTGGTCTCCAGATTTGTCAACCAACTCTGCCCAAAAGACAAAGCTCATACTTTTACTGAATTAAACCTAGTAAATGAAATAAATATATATAATAATATACCTAGTTAAAGTAGGTACATTTATTATAATAGGGATACGAAAATATCTAGGTCAGTATACATGTCTTCAGGTATAGAAACAAAAAAAAAAGAGTGTAAAATATTTTAGTATGATGGTTCTTGATGGTAGACACAAGTGACCAAAGAAAATTTCTATTGAAAAAACAGTGAAAAACCTATACAATATGGTTTCTTTTATATCTTGCCGCTATTTAATTAAACAAACTCGTATTTTATGATTATCTTTTTGTACATCAGCGTGTTCCTAAATTATTCCCTATCTACAGAGATAAAATTTACTGATACCTACTGACTGATAAACTAGGTTTAACTATATTTGAAAAGGTTCATAAGTGTAAAAGAAATGACGTTTTCCTCTGATCTTATCACAAGCTGGTTTATTACAAAGGTTATCTATATGAACTCTAATAACTGGGCTCGTATTTTTCTTTATAAGTATGTAAGCCTAAATATTCTAAATACCTTTTTCGTCCGTTCTTAGACATAAATAACTTCCACCTCGTTAGTCGTTCGTTTGGCTCTTGCGACAGCCGATTAAAGGTTTCGGGTACGATTTCCGGGTCAGGCCAAAGAGTGTTATCGAGTTTTTCTGATTAGAGAAATGCTAATCAGAAAACAGCCCGGAGTTTGGAAATTGAGGTCTAAACCCCCATGCTTCGGAGAGCACGCAAAGCCGTCGGCCCCGCACCTGATCTCCCCGGTTGTGTCGGTTAGCCGTCCCCTCGGATTATGAGAGTGAGGAAACAGAGAATGCGCTCGCTGCTCCCTCACACAGGTGCATCTGTTTTTGCGCACACGTTTTTGCATTACAATAATATCTCCTGCTTGATTGGCTGGTCTCCTTTGCATGAAGTGACCTGAAAAGGCTGTTGAGCTTCTGGTGATTTTTTGGTTAGAGTAGGAAGATTACAAACTCACGTACAATGGCTCATTCAAAAATTTTTGTGCGAAAATGGCCCGGTAAAACTAACAAACAAGGCTGGCCGCCATTGACACTGGCCGCCGTTGCCGAAATCGGTTAGGAGTACATCATATTAACCTCTACATTAGACCCAAATTTTAATTTTAAGCCAAACCCTTACGGAAATAGATATACTGTGATAAGTTCAATATATTTTTTATTTTCCAGCTTCACGCTGAGTATCACACCGATGATATATATTTGGCACACAGAGTATTGCAAGCGTATTCGACCGCAGAACTTGTCAATTTAACAGCAAAACCAGCTGATGTATGCATATTAGCAGGTGATTTGAATGCAGCCCCAGGAGATTTAACTTTCAAGTAAGAATTTATTAAGAAGTGTTCGGATTTATGTAGATCCGTTTCGTGTGGTAAAGGACTAAAAATACAAAGTTCCATTGTCCTTATTCAATCCGTGAAAGCAAATTAACTAGGATAAACAGCACTGCAAAAAAAAAAAACTTGGTGACCGTGGAAGAGCCACGCTTCGGGACGAAAAGGCCGGCTCGACCGAAGTGATACCATGGACTCACAGAAAACCGGTGTGAAATAGCGTCTGCGCTGTGTTTCACCGAGCGAATGTGGATAATGGAGGCCCATTTTTTTTTTTTTTTTTTAACTGGACGAATGCCTTTACGCACTTCGCTCCCCCCCGCGGGGACAGGGGGTTCGCTTTGTGTGGGACTCCTGACTGACTCGCCAGACTACCCACTAAACCACCACGGTGTGCCACTCTGCGCCTGAGACGGGAGTGATCCGGGAACCGCTTTCTTACGCCATCCGGACCCCTCCCAGCGCCAGCCCGCACTGAGGCGGGCTCCGTCTCCGATGGTAAACTCTCAAGGTGGGCGACGTACGGCACACGCATTACGTCGCCCCCCCTCGCGGGTGGCCTCTAAGCGGATGGGGGGGAAAACCCGTCCCGCCCATCCGCGGCCACACTCAGGGCGGCATGAGGCGCTGGTAGGCGCGCCTCCGCCGCCCGGTTCGCCGGCGGCGGATCGGGTCCGAGTGGAGATCGTCCTCCCGGGCCTTCTCCGCCGCCTCCTTCTGCGAGATGACTTCCTCGCAGAAGGTCGCGACCGCGGTAAAACTGCTCTCGCCGCCGGCCATGGAGCGTACGACGGCCGGCAGCGAGAGATCTCCTCCGATGACTGCAGTGAGGGCCCGACGCTGCGGCGCCCAAGCGGGGCACGCGGCCAGCGTGTGCTGGGCCGAGTCCTCACTGCAGTCGCAGTGGTGGCAGGCGGGACTCAATTCCCTCCGCGCGACCGAGTGCAGGTACTTCCCGAAGCAACCGTGCCCGGAAAGCACCTGCGTCAGTCGGAAGGAAAGGGTCCCGTGCTGCCGCCCTGCCCACTCGAGGATGACGGGCTGGAGCGCCTCCACGGTGGCGAAGCCAGCACGTGGAGCCTCCAGCCGCGACGACCACCGAACCATAGTGGCTCGACGGGCGGCTTCACGCCACTCGCGTACCTCTTCGGGCGGAGGGCGAACGCCACTCTCCGCCCGGAATTCAGCCACCCGTCGATAAACTTCGGCGAGCACTTCCGCCTCCAAATCCCACGGGGGTGTACCGGCCAAGGCGCACGCCGCCTCGGTCGACACCGTGCGGTATCCGCGTATGGCTCTGACCGCCAATACCCTCTGAGGGCGCCAGAGGCGCGCCTTATTCTGGGCGGTCAGAGCCGACGCCCACACCGGTGCGCCGTACAGCGCCATCGACCGGACCACCCCCGTGAAGAGACCCCAACCCCTCCCCCCATTCGGACGGCAATGCACTTGTAACGCCTCTGATGCTGCGGGAGTCCGTGGGCGGCGGTAATAGCTTACGATTAGGTGATGTGTCTGCTCGTTTGCCCCCAATTCCATAATAACTAAGAATTTTTTTATCAGAACCGGCATATTTCGTCAGTGCTCCATGCGAACCCATCTGAGTAGCCTAGTATGAGTAGCTCAAAATTTCCTTTCTAAGTATAAACCTATGTGCAGCAGTTGACTATTGAAATGTTGTTGATGATGAACAGCAATATTAAACCACACTGCTTGGATGGCGTTGTGGTTTAAGCAGTCACTTCACTGCTTTCTACTGCGCTAAGTGATGTGGGTTCATAACCCCTTTTGACAACACACTGTGTCAGTGCTTCTTTCTGTCAGTTTCGTATTGTATATTAGTAAAGTCGCCCGCAAGACAGGGATATTTCTGGTGTGACACACACAAAGCATTAGATTAAAGTCATTCGTTTACTTTAATCAGTCTTAATAAGAAAAACCTTCTACGCTTCCTTCTCTTTTTGACTTCTGATATCGTCCTTATGTTGTTTCTTATAAGATACTTTACTTAATACCTTTTTCAAGTTTTGATATACATATAAATACATATCGAAAATCTTACAACAACAATAAGTATTAAAACATTATAAAAATAGGTAGTAAATAAAACTATAGGTGTCCAGTATAAATTTCTCTTCTTCCTCTTCTTCTGCCTATTCAATGCTGAAGATTGGCCGTCAGCTACCTGTACTCTTCGTCATTGGCCAGGTGGAACATTTTCTCAACGGAGCTGATACCAGTCCACTCCCAGATATTACGTAGCCACGATTTTTTCCTTCGCCCAGCGCGTCTCTTCCCTTCCGCCCTGCCCATCATTATCAGTTGAAACAACAATCTTTCGTGACTAAACACATGGCCGAGATATTCAATTTTACGTTCGAACGTTAAGTATATTTGTTACGTTAAGTTGAGAAATGCTATTATATAAAAATCTAAATATTTATAATGACAGGTCACCCCCACACAAGCGTGTTATTATCGTTCGATATCTGTTTTTAGGACAGCTACGTAATTGCACACTGCTACAATAATAACCACGCAATAAAATTCGCATCCTGCAATAACGCATCCAATATTATCGACCGGTAATAACAGTCCTGTATGGGAGAGCCATTATATTATTATACTAGCTGAGCCCTGCGATAAAATATCATCCCGCAGTTGTTGTTGTAACGCCGCAGGGCGAAGCTAGACTAAAAAAAGTTAAGCCTAATTTACTTTTTATGTCGTCAGCTATCTACTAGTGAAAGGTCAATCAAAATCGGGCCAGCCATCCTAAAGATAACCCGGAACAAACAGACAATTTTAACGAGAAACTCTTTTGATATAAGTACCGTATATATCTACATATACATTAAGTGAAAAGCTGTTAATTTGAAATTACAAACTTCAATTTTATATATTTGTTTACTTTATAAATGTTTGATGTTATGCTATTAGACAGGTTTTTTAATTTTTTCCCCGTTTAATTCAACGGTCTAGGCTCTAGAGGAACAGCAAATATCAATACCATTTTTTTTTAATTTCGGGTACTTTAGTATGACAGCTATCTATTTATATTTTATAACTTCAAAGGAAATTTGGATAGCATTATCATATTCCGTGTTGTTCATTCAATCTCAACATTTTTTATATTATACAGAATATGAGAAAAATGTTTGCAACAAACTCTTAGTGTATATAAGCCAATTGCTACACGAGAATTTTTCGTGGAAAAGGCTTCGATAATGAATTACATACCAATATCTTTTTTCAATACACGTGAAACAATAAATCGATACATAACTACATTGACTAGGATTAAAGACTTAATTCATACTTATTTGTTACGATGTGAAACCTTGGATGGCTTCAAGGCTGCAAGGCTACGTGAATACCTTATTGTAATAGTTAGTAGAATACGTGATTGTAATAATTATCTGCTAACTAGTTCAATATCGACTATTTTGTTCATGAATATTAGATGTGTCCCGCAAAACTACGTAAGTACATATTCCAAGAATGCAACTAGTATTTTATATTGTTCTTTGCAGCATAATTTTATTACAGCAAGTATTTTTGCACTTCCTTTAGTTCAATACTTTATTAAATAAAAAAGCTTTCATTCGTTTCATATTCTTACATTGTCTGCATTCGCAGTGAGTAAGGTGACCATTACCCTTGGATACAACAGTTACCCTTGGATACAGCTGTCGATCAGGCAGGGTAGTCACTTTGGCAGGCTCATATATCTAAGCAAATAAATAAAATTGGAGTGTCTTTTTATAATATTAATGCATATGTATGTATACAAGGTACATAAACGAAATAACATTTTTTTACGAATTTTGGCTGTGTGTCGGTCCGTGTGTTTGTGCCGGATAATCTCTGGAACGGCTGGACCGATTTTGACGGGACTTTCGCTGGCAGAAAGCTGATGCAATAAGGAGTAACTTAGGCTAGTTCTTTTTTAGACTAGATTTTAGTATAAAATAAATGTTTTGTATATAAATAGCTGTAGAACTATTAGTTGTGTTGATATTTTTTTCTATGAATTCTACGCTGGTCATACTTCTTGAAAATGCCAATACATTGCGCAACTTTCACAGCGTCTAGGGGATGTCCTCCCCTATGTGAACTCGAACCGTTATAATAGTTTATATTTAATTTTTTAATCTAGCAAGTTCCAACCAAGATGTTTTCATTAATTAAATAGTTATTTTACAGAATACTAACCCAGTTGCCTTCCTTAGAAGATCCATACGATAGTTATGTCGCACCAAAGGATTTAGGACTAGTCGGTAAGCCATCAGGAACGTGCGACAACGTCAATAACAGCTACTCGGATTCTAAACAAGTAAAAACTTGCCCTGATGGGAAAAGAATAGATCACATTTTGTATAAACTTGATCCTTCATGGGAGGTTAGTATTCATAGACCTAAGATACTTACATACTTATTTTACTTTTAATTTACAATAGGGTAGATGACACCATAGTCAAATTAGTTACTTTTATCACCTGTCATATCATAACCTATAACCTTCTATAAAAAAACTAGTGACGTCACTGTTTAGACTCAATTGAGCAATATATTTCATTGATTAATTATTTGAAGCTGAAATAAAAATATTTACTGAGATTTTTTGTAACATTCGTTTTAGTGAAGGAGACAATGGTATTTATTTACCCCATTGACGGGCTGTTGGTCCGTTGATTAGTGACCCTGACTACAAAGTTGTAGGGCGTGGGTTCGATTTTCATCCAGGATAAATGTTTTTTGATGTTCGTAATTATTTGTACTGCGTCTGGATGTAATTTATCTATAAATAGCTGCGGCAAACTTCGTACCGCTATATTCATTTTATTAAAATTTTCTGAAATACCGAAAACTTATCATAGTAAGCCCGTGTTAACTTTCCGCGGTATATACTACTAAGCGGGCTAAGAAAATGTAACATCTCCGGTTTTCTTTTATTTTTTTCCATACAAACCTTGTCCTGGCAATAACAAACACATAAAAAAAAATTATCCATTTCGATGCAGTCGATCGAAAGCTATGCGCGTACATACATTTTTGTGATTAATTTTTATTTATATAGAAATGCATGTACTTAGAAATATATATGTATGTTTGTCCGCAATCTGTTAACATAGTATATAAGATCAGACTACATGTGTGAGATGTGTAAAAGTACTACTATTATTTAAGGACTGATCGACTGCCTCGGTGGCGCAGTGGTAGCTTCGCGACCTCTGTCCATGAGGTCTCGGGTTCGAATCCTAGGTCGGATCAAATGTTTGTATGATCTGCAAATATTTGTTTCGGAGTTTGGGTGTTTTTTATGTATAATATGTATGTATTTACAAAAAAAAGTATTTATGTATTAATATCAGTTATCTAGTACCCATAATACAAGCTCTGCTTAGTTTGGGACTAGATGGCGTTGTGTGTTAGAAGTCCGAAAAAAATATTTATTTATTATTTAAGGAAATTTAACCGTGAGACAGTTGGCGTATAACACAATCTATCAATACATTACATATCCAGTATCCATCTATCATCTCTCATCTAGGAGATTTTTTTTCTTTTTTTTTAGGCTGAGATAACTAGTTTCGGCAACCCATTACCTGACAGAGTACCTGATAAAGAGTTTTCATTTTCCGACCATAATGCAGTTACGTTGGAGCTAGTGTTGACCCAAACTGATGCAAAGACAGTTCAAAAACAATACAGTAAAGATAATTCGTTGGATGAAACAATACAACAAACTATTAAAGTATGTCAAGAAGCAAGGGATGACCTAACCAAATCTAAAAAACTATACCTCATACTAGGGGGACTAATCTTCATGTTTCTGATCGGCACTGTCGGTTTTTGGACGAATAATATATTACATGATATCTTGAAACTGTTTATTAGCGGTCTCTGCTTTTATTATCTTATAATGGGCACAATTTGGAACAGAATGGAATTGAATAGTTTGAAGGCTGGTTTGAGTGCTCTAGAGAATTTTGCTACAACGAGAATGGAGTCCAAGAATATAGATTCATAATTATAAGTTAGTCAAACAAATGTACTTACTATTTTATCTCGTAACACATTTACATATCTTACATATCTATAATGACTTACTTAATTATGCCTTTGCTAGACTAACTATTCTTGCTATTCTTAAAACGTGTTTTTCATTTGTTTAACTAATAATATGTATTTTTAATAATCATTCTCAATGCCTTACTTACTAACGAAAATACAAGAGCTAATAACGTTATTGGTCTTAGATTATAAAAAAGAAAGCCAGATGGAACCTACTTGACAAATAACATGACGCCGTTTATTATTTAAATTAATTTTGTGACAATCGGCAGCGACACTGTAGGAACACGTAGATTTGTGTGCGTGTAATGATATCATAGGCAGTAAAAAGGTCCGTTTTTTGATAAATTTTAAGATTGAAAAAAGGGTATTTTAACATTAATATATTTCTTATTATTCTGCAGTAATACGGTAAGTACCTGGAGATCAAGTTTCGTAATATCGATCATTCTCAACCATTTAAATATGATATCAAGCACAAGTTAAAGACATAAAACATATCAGTACACAGAACAACAATTTTAGAATTATCCACAAATTATTCTTAAGTACTAAATATTAGAAAAAAATGTATGCATCACCAAAGAATACTTTCAGGTGATGTTTGAAACTAAGCAATATAGAAATGAGTTTCACTGATGTCAGTATTAACAAGTGATTACCCTAATTGAAGGGAAAAAATAAACAAAAACTGATACCTATCACCCCGGACCGAAATTTTTCGGACTTTTTTCAGAAAAAGAGTTTTAAAAATTTTCCCAGAGTTCTCCAGGTTTTTTAAGAGAAAAGTTCGAAAAATGTTCATAAGAGACAGTCGAACTACGGTTGAGGTTTAATGTTCTGACACAACAGTATAATTATTGGTTAAATAAAAAATTATAGCAAACAAATAATCTGTATTTACCTGTAAAAAGATATTTCTTTTTTTTTTTCTTTTTGGGAACCATCTTACAATGATTAATGACGCAATACGGCATTTTGAACATAAAATCAAAAATCACTCGTGACGTGAACACAATATGGCGGTTTGTCAAACACTGTCGCGAGATTGTATTCGTTTTATAATTCATATTTACTTTGTTAGATTCATTGACGTGTTCTTTATGGTCCATCTGACTTTTTTTTTAATCTGAGGTACTAGTTGTTAAGAAAAGATACCAATACCTCGGTTTATTGTTGTTTTAAATGTATTTTTAGATTACACTATACTGATCTACACTGTACTGCATACATCTGTGATGAGAAAACAAAGATTATTATCGATGAACTTTTTTTTTTATTATTTGTGATCAAGCTTTACTATATATTATAAAGATATAATGTCTAGTTTTTTTTAAGAATATTTTTTATGTTTGTATTTTGTACAGTCAGCGAACGTTGGTTACAATAAATAAACGTATTTTAAGGATACACTGGTGAAATACACTATCATTCACTAATTATATCAGAGATTAGGACCAATTTATTGTATTAGTTTACAAGTAGTAGTAATTACTAAACTGCAAGTTACTATTCATAAGTATGTTTACTATATCAATATATAACAGAAATAGGTATTATATGCATGAATATCAGTATAAATACATTATTTGTTTATTTACGCTTTACTTTTTTTATTTATATATCCTTATTGTATAAATGCAAAATTACAAAGTTAAAACAGGATGAGTCACAAATCAGATAACTGTTCTAGAGAATGGGTAGGCTGTGATGCTAAGATCGTCTGAATATTATTAGGCAGACGGTTACTCCAGATAGACTTTATAAAATCTTCAGGTACAGAAGGTCCAGCTAAGTCCAACAGATGCCTCAAGAATTGTGAGGGTTTACGATCTCCTAGTATTTCGTGGGTGAGCAACTGCTTTACCCTGTTCTCCTGTGATGCAGATAATCGCCGAATTAACTCTGTTTTTATTTTTGGATTTCGGTTGTTGACTGGACGGTGGTCGGTGGTTGACGATAATGTCTTTAACTGCTTTTGCGTGGTGTAGGTCGAGGTGAGTGATGACATGGGTGAATTTTGTTGCATCATCCTCTATGCCTATAGCCTCGAATTGCCCTTCTAGCAATGCAAACCAGATTTCAGGGTCCTCGGGAGCAAAGGCGGGTATTTTTATGCTCATTTTTCGTAAACAGTAACAGGTTTAGCGCGGCGTACCGTTATGTGTCTTTTGCTCTCTGATGTTGTGGCAGTTTTTGCTGAATCGCTACTATCACTCATTGTGTTCTTGACGGGGTCACCAGTTGTGGAGGAACGGGTCACATGTTCCTTCAACTCAAAGGGAGGATCCTCCGACCACGCGAGGTGATCATGCCTGGCGGGCCACTGCCCTACGGTTGTTGGGAAGTTGTATATATATGTTAATCGGCGCGAGAACTTCTATTGCGCGATGCAGGATTGGTAGCTTCTTCGTGCACTACGTTAGTCCGTAGTTCAGTGTATCTTCGGTGGATGGGGTTGTCATATATTTATGTTGACGCTGTAGGTGGAAGTCGCCACAACGCAAATGATACAATAGGCGGTTATCGCTTACGGAGATCTCTTCCAGACAACCACAATGTATTTAATATATTCCCACTTTCACGCACTTTCAAAAGTGTATACAATATAAAACCTCGAAAGATTTTTAAGAAAGTTTTGTCAAAATCTTAAAGACAGACAGATCCACCCTAAGAGTGAATGTCTAATTCAATAATATAATAATTTTTAACAATAATTGTCATTTTTAATTTGTATTTCTTTTTTACGTCATAATATTTGTATGCATGTACATGTACAACGTAACGTAACGTATATGTTAATACTATATGTCGCTGACATGTTAAACGTTAACGAAATCGGCAGCCTAATGTACACTTAATATTGTTCCTAAATAAATAATTTCATTTACTTTAATTTCTTATAATATCCCCTAAGTTCACGGCCTAGGGAGATCCCGGTCACTCCAAAATTACGTAATTTTCGGCAAGATGAAATTTTTAGGATCGTTAGACTAATATACACTCAGAAAGGAATAGATACTCGCCAAGCTAAAAGCGGGGCTGTTTTACTTGAGATTTAAGACATGAAGTTTTAAACGAATGCAGTTTATCTTATCGTATCTTAAATCAAAATTAAATTAGAAAGAAAAATACCAGGAATAATTTACTCAAATATTTATTTCTAAAACTTAACATTAAATTACACTGTATGTTGTCAGATTAATATAAACAAATATCACAATTTATTATGAATATATTATATTTAACAAGAAGTACTATATAATGGATATCATATATCCACCAAACATAAGTCACATGTACGGCAGATCGTCGAAAACATAATGTGGACTAATTTGGTTTCAATCTAAATTTGTTCTCGTATAGGAATGTACAACTTATTAATGAACTTACGCTTAAAACGCCGGTATAATGTACACAAGAGCATAAGAATTAACATAACCTATTATCACCTGAATTTATGTGACGTATGTTTATGTGTGTGTATATAAGGCGTTGTAATTTAAATGGAAGTAGCACCGCGCCATTATATATGTACCAATTATACTTTAGGGTCGTCGTTATCTTCATTAATACTAAGCAAAGGTTCAGTGCCAGAAATAGTCGATATTCCTGCCACGGTGTTGTCTAGAGATCCGTAGACGGAAGGTCTTATTTCAACAGGGGGAGGCTCTATGTCGACACTGAGGTTTGGAGCCGAACTGGATGGGACAGGTTCATTCACCAGCCTCGAACTTTCGTCGTACCCTCTTGCCATGTGATACATAGATTTTCCTCTAAGCCTCCGGCTAAAGGAGCTTCCTGATGAATCAAAAAAAGATATTATTACTTTATTTTCAAGAAACCTGAATTATTAGTGTTACATCAAATATCCTTTATCCGTGTGGAGAGGTTCTTGTGTGTCGTAGGAACCGGCTAAACGAGCAAACGACGTGAAACAATAGCACTGCGTGACAGAACCCTTGAAATAAACCCTATAAGTACCAACCCATAAAACCATGGCACAGAGGCGTATGCTTATGACTGGTGTTGTGTGTAAGATGTCCGAATAGTTATTAATTTATTTAATTTTATGTTTAGTAGTAGACTATTAAAGGCTGTTGGTATATCAATATTGGTTATGAAACATTATGAATAAATAGTTTACGTTAGGATATAATTTATTTATATATATTTTTTATTTATTTAAATACAACTCCCGCACTAGGAATAAATCCTGTGTCGCCAGAGACTTTATAAACATACATGAAACGGACACAAAGTACACCCTGACTTGGAACAACAATTTGTGGTACACACGTTGCCCCATGTAGGATTTGAACCCTGTTGAGGGTTGGCGCAGTAGAAAGTGGCGTTTTTTTAGGGGGCAAACGAGCAGACATATCGCCTGATGGCAAGCGATTACCGCCGCCCATGGACATCGGCAACACCAGATACATCACAAGTGCGTTGCCGGCCTTGGGGGATGGAGAGGGGGATGAGGGGAAGGGTTGAATTATGGTCCTCCGGTATTCTTACTCACTCGGTGAAACACAGCGCAGGCACTGTTTCACAGCGGTGCGTGGCGACCGCTTGAACCACTTTTTTTTTACGTGTGGAAACCCCCTCGGGCCTTCACCCCACCGGGGTTTGCGACGGGGCGGTGTGTCGGAATCGAACCGACTAAAACCACACGGTGTGCCACTCTGCGCCTGAGACGGGAGAGATCCGGGAACCGCTTTCTTACGCCATCCGGGCCGCTTAAACCACTTTTTTTTTTTGTTTGACGTGGTGGAATGCCTTTACGCACTTCGCTCTCCCCTGCGGGCACAGGGGGTTCGCTTTGTGTGGGACTCCTGACTGACACCAGCCAGACTACCCACTAAACCACCACGGTGTGCCACTCTGCGCCTGAGACGGGAGGGATCCGGGAACCGCTTTCTTACGCCATCCGGACCCGGGCCGCTTAAACCACTAGGCCAACCATGCAGTATTTCATATGTCAAGTATTTTAATAAAATTCAACTTACCGACTACTCCAAGGTGCTCAGATATATCTCGTTTCACATCCGACACGTCCCACATGGCAAGGAACGAGCCAAAACACGAAGGCGACGGGTCATCGGGAGACACGTACGGTTTGTATGAGAAGCTGTAGTGGTGTGCAATCGCTGCTAAGAACATTTCTATACATATTAAAAAGTCCTGTAAAAAGAAAAAAGAACTTTAAAACATAGGTCATAAAGAAATTGGTTTTGGGAATACATACATTATTAGTAAATACTGAAATTTATATAATTAATAAATAAATATATATATGTATTATGAGCATTAAAAACAACGTCATCCAGTCCCGAGCTAAGCAGAGCTTATGTTATGGGTACTAATAACTGATATGAATATACTTTTCTGTAAATACATACATATTATAGATAGAAAACACCCAAACTCGGAAACAAATATTTGCAGATGAAACAAACATTTAGTCCGACCGGGGAATCGAACACAAGACCTCAAGCACAGCATTCGCTTATGCTGCCACTTGAGCCACCGAAGCAGTTATATATCTCTTCATTGAATGCTGAGACACATTTGGGTCCTATTATCAATGCCGTAAAGAACCGGTGTTGAACACTTTTTACGGAGCCCTAACCTGATTTGAAGGTTTCCGTGGGCTGTGGTAGTCATTTGCCATCACGTGTGACTTGTTTGTCCTTCTCTATTACAGAAAAAAATCTACAACTAACTACAAAACAACAAAAAAAGTATTACTAAGACTTAGTAATACTTGTTGTATATGCATGCCCTGTTGTAGAGTTGATTGTCTACTTACAGAAAGAAAGAAAGAAATAAAATGATTTATTCTGGCATAGACAGGAAAATATATGGTTTTAAGCAGACGGAAAATAGAAAATAACAAGGTATTACTATTATAGAGATTTAGAACAGATAACCCAAAAGGTTGCTTTTTCAAAGCAGATATAAAAATACGGGTCATCAGGAGACACGTATGGTTTATATGATAAGATGTAGTGGTGTGCAATCGCTGCTAAGAACATTTCTATATGTATTAAATCATCGTTTCTATATTACAAAAAACCTTTCTGAAGCTCATATTTTTCCCACATAGAATATAAAATTAATGTCACAACAAATAGAATAAGCAATCAAAAGTTTGCACTCACCTGCAACTTGGATGACATAATTTTAACCTTGTCTGAATCGGATATATCAAATATTGATGATATTACTCCGCAGTATACCAATATATTAATTATTACTCCTTGGCTGAAACACGAAATATATTTTGTAAGTTATAGTATCCAAAACCTTCAAAGAAGAGTCTCTAATAAGCGATTAACTCTTTTAAACAGACAGCCGTAATTTATACCATAGGTTTTATACAACTATTAGCCGACCCACGCTACTTCGCCTGCGTCTCTTATCAATCATACTCGGCTCCTAATGGTCTAAGCATGATATTAATAAATAATAATAATAAATAAATATTTCGGACATCTAAACGCACAACGTCATCTAGTCCCAAACTAAACAGAGCTTGTTTTATGGATATTAGACAACTAATATGAATACATAAATACTTTTTTTTTGTAAATACATACACACTACACATAGAAAACACCCAAACTCCGAAACAAATATTTGTAGGATCATACAAACATTTGTTCCGACCCAGGATTCGAACCCGAGACCTCATGGACAGCAGTCGTATACGCTACCACTGCGCCACCGAGGCATTATCTTATCTTATGCACGCCATCATACCTTCACACATTTAAAAATTGAGAATTTTTTTCGTGAGCAACAGCGTGACATGAGAATTATGTATAATATGTAGATATATTATACTGGTCTGACCACTACTTCTCCTTTATTTAAAGAATCTTCCATATTAGTTGTTCTCAACAAACCAAACCAACTTGGCAAACAGCCACTTGGTCCAAACTCTTAACATTAACAAATAAATGAATAAACATTAAAAACAGATGTGTATATAAATACAATATATACATAATATGTGTAACAATAATAACAAATAAGATTGATATTTACATTCACACTGTCAATGACAAATACATAATGGCAGGTGAACTATTGAAAGGCATATTGTGGTGATAACCATGTCCGATGCAATAACTATTAAAAATAAAACTCTAGTTCGTAAGTCGTTTTCTAAAACGAAAAGTTTTAACAATAATTATTAATACATGAGTAATAATTTTTGTCAAAACTCTTTTGAAGTTTACAGATGAACTAGCTCCGCCCCGCGGTGCTATTTTCGGTTGTTGCACCTTTCTCATTAAAATCGAACATTTTTTTTCGGCATTAAAGTAGCCAATATGCTCTACTCAATATAATCTACCTCTACGCCAAATTTCACCCAGAATCCGTTTAGCACTTTTTGTGTGAGAATATTATTGCTGATATCTTATATGTGTACTTTAAAACACTAAGTTAAATAATAAACATTCTTTATACTTACAAGAATGAAAAGAATACCACAGCTTTTATACACAAGAATTTGCCAATAGGCTTCATTGGTTTTAATTCTGTTTTGTTTGCTCTATAAAAAAGCACAAGACAGTACATGGCAACAAATTGTGAAAAGTTATTTATAGCCACTATATATGGAAAGGCCACTTTTGGACTGAAGTCACTCTCTCCATAGACCCCGGAGAGCTCACATATCATTGATATCACTGTTGTAATAGGCCTCACAACAGTGTATTGTAGAATTCCATGCTTGCAATTATGTACAAATTCTCTGCAATGAAAAATAAACATACATTTTTTTACAGTCAGTCGTGTTGCATTCCTAATTCTATTTATTTGAAATTGAGAATTACTAAAAATCTTGAATTTAAGGCTAACTAGATACTACTCCTATGTGGGTTCAATTTCCATCCAAAACAAATATTTAATAATAATAATACTGATAATTTATTTCGTGAAACATAATCTTTACATAACAGTCACAGATGTTCTGGCTAGGCTACTTAAATAGCCTGTATTAAAAATAATCTGTTGATGTATTCCATAAAATTAAGCAAATATATATTAAAATTTAAATATTAGATACTTTAACTGGTGTGTTTGCTTGTGTGAACGTGTGCATGTGTGAGATTGTGTATGTGTGTGTAAATCTATAAGATAATGTAGTTATAATAGGCTTTTTGATGACATGAAGTTCTCCGTTTCTGTATAGTTTTTCTTCGAGATATATTGAGTAATTTGAGATTTTATTGAAGCATATGAAGATACGATACGTATGTGTAATGGAAAGATTTGATTTGTGTAATGAGCATGATCATTTATTGTGGAGATTATTTATTATATGGATGTTATGTTTACTAATAATCTTATTACCATACTACAGGATCTGACTAGTTTGGGATCATACAAATATGGCAGATGTGTGATATTACTGTTAGTAGTAGCATATGGTTACATAACCTTTGTCAAGGTACCCTATCCTATGCAAAAGTATATTTGCAAATTCTAACTGGTAGTTGCTGAGATTGTTTTTTTTCATAAAATCTAAAAGGAAAACATTTGTTAATGCTAATTGATAGATCTTGAGATGACAATGTATAAATAAATTTAAAAAATTTTGTATAAGAAATTTCTTAGTTAGAAATACATATGAACACGGTTTTTCTATATCCTATTTGGATTCTAGTATAACTAAACTATATACTGAGAGGAGACCCGAGCCCAGCAGTGGGACATTATGGGTTGTTGTGTTGTTGTATTTATAACTAAATACATAGGCTACTTTAAAAAAATTGAAATATTTGTACAAAATAATAGCAAATGTTATATAAAAACATTTGTAGCAGCTCTGTATATTATTATATATTTTTGTGTAATCAGTATGCATAAAACAACTTTATTAGGCAGGTAAATAAAGTTGATTTTCGTTCTTATAAATGTGTATATAAATATAAAACAACTGAATATTCATTGAGGTATAAACCAGTTTGTGAACTACAAATTATTTCAATATTATGTAACAAGGTGACTTAGTAACCATCTCACATTCTTGTTTTTTCAACAATTATGTATTTTAATATTAGGTAGGGAATCTGAAAGTAGCATCACTGGATAAAATGAAGATAAGTAGTAAATAGGTTATCTTGGTATGGACATGTTATAATCGAAGAGTAGCATATGGAGTTTCTTGCCAGTTTCTCTTCATAAAAAAGAAGTTTTGGAGCCTATTATAGTGTCTGTAAAGGCCTACTTAAAATAAAAGTTAAATGAGGAAAATGTGAGTGGCGCTCATAGCCCAGTTGCACTCGGTGATTAGAAACAATCATCGAGGGTAAGCAACGATGGCGCGGTCAGTACCTGGATGGGTGACCGCTGGTGGCATGTTACCATGAGCGTCTCCGTGATTCGGAGGTCACGTTAAGCAGTCGGTCCCGGTTGTTATCATACGATAACAGTCGTGAAGCTTAGTTGGAGGCCTTCGGGCGGTTTAAAAACATCCAACGGCAAGATTTACGTAGCCACAACGTATTCTTGCCAGTCCCCAACCCGCACTTGGCCAGGGTGAGGACGTATGGCCTTAACCCTCTCCTGAGAGGAGACCCGAGCCCAGCAGTGGGACATTATGGGTTGTTGTTTGTTTTGTTTGTTTGTTTGAGGAAAATATGGTGAGGAAAATGTTAGGTATAGTTTTATTGTTAGGTGGTGAGTTGAAGAGTACAAAAGAAACTACAGTGTCAAAGTATGATACGGCTAAGAAAGGAGTTAGCATAGAAATGATGAGTGATAAAAGGCATCGAAGGATAAAACATACTGTGCCAACCTCTAAATTAGGATAAGGGCAAGCAGATGATAATGTATTGTAATATATATACATTTGATTGGTCACATAAACTAGCTGAGCTCCATAGTGTTACCTGCCACACAACAGTAATGGGGCAAAGCTAGACTAAAAAAAGTAACCTAAGTTACTCCATATATCATCAGCCAGTGAAAGTCTCATCACAATCAGTTCACGGGAACAGACAAAAATATAAAAAACTGTTATTTTGGTATATGTACCATACCAAGAATGTACATGCATTTAGTAAAAAGCGGTTCTTTTAATATTACAAACACTGCTATTTTATTTATTTGTATAGATAAAGAAAGTCTTATCATATATTTTTGTGAACAAATGATAACAGCTTGTTACCTTAATAAACTTACTACTGTAATTTATATTAAACACTTGCAATGTGCTTCATCTAGTTTAAAATAATAAAGATAACCAATATACTTTTAATAGTTGTACATAATAGACGTTTCTTAGTATTTTATCTTGCTACTGACTAAAATCTTTCACAAAACTTTTTCATTGATTCATACTGCCATGGTCTTTTTTAATTTACGAATCTGTTAAAGTGACTCTGCCTGCTGATTATCATGAGCAGAATCATCAGCAATCAGAAGCAGTAAAAGTTGTGGTCACCATATTAATTGCAAATGCATACAATATAACAATGCAGCATGGGCATTTTTACATTAATATTTCATAATTTTTTTGAAAACAGAAGTAGGATACATAGAGTAAAACATTAAGTATCAAATTAAAACTTACCTCCCCATTTCCCAAGGTGTTAAACAACATAAGGGAAATATATGATAAACTTGAGGTTTCGTTTCCAACAGGGCTTCCAAATCTTCATCTTCATTAAGATAATTTAATAGATACTTCATAAAGTTGTAAATAACATAAGCTTCATAGCATTCTCGTAGCGAATCTACATATATAGATTGTTCTGGAAACTCTAAACCTATCCATGCATTCAAGGCATAAATTGGAACCATCCATAAAATTCTGAAAAATAATACAAGCAACTGCAATCAGATATGTTAAAAGTAATGTCTAAACAAGTTTTTTTTTATACAATAACAAATTTCATCATGTTATGAAGAAATTTGTTATAGTATTTATGTATATCTGTATACTTTTCTTTATTTAAATACAATATGTGTACCTGATTATATGTTTTTGCAGTATTGGCTTTGTGTAGTGTACGACATGTTGTGTTATTTGCCATATAGAAATTGGTAAAGCTAAAAGAACAAACCCCCCGCCTACCAATGCACCTTGATCTGACTTGCTAAATCCATTTTGTATTGAATGAGCTATTAGTAATGGAACTAATACTATTACTAGAATAACATATAGTGCCACTAAAAGCGGCCTGATCCATAGTCTCCATTGCTTTAGAAAAGTTAGTATTGCAGAAGAACACATTATTTAAGTATCTAGTCGTTTCGTATGACACACATTTCTTAAACCTATTACGCCAAAGAAAATATTGCAACACAAATGGACTGCTAAACGATTCACGATCAGAACCGGATGACACAGTGTTTCGTTATTCCCTTGATCACTTCTTTAAAGTTTACATCACCATAATCACAAAGTGTCGGGTAATTACACCAAACTTACTACACTGGATAAAAATAATGAAGTTACGTCTAGGGAATAACTCCTTATGAATTTACATTGTTTTCTGACACTGACACTTGACAGACAGTCTTGGACCTTGGACTAGTCTTGTTATTGGTCGACTTATTTTTTTTTTCCCTAGGTTCCAAGGCTCTGAGTGCCAACAAGAAAACGCTAATGTGTTGCTCAGTGCAAATCTTTAAACATCCTCAATTTGTCTATTTTGACTATATTCGATAGAGTCCTAAAATATTTTATTTTTATATAAAGAAAAAGTGAACAAAAATTAAACAATCGCCTCCCATCGCTCAACAAAGATCCCAAGGAGCACCAAAAATCCCGGTCTTCTGTTGACCGTGCATCCATACGCTGCCAACCGCTTTCTTAAAATCGACCATATTAAATATATGTGTATAAATACAGTCCTAAAAAATATTTTTATATATAGAATAAAGTGAACAAAAATTAACCAATCACCGCCCATTGCTCAACAAAGGTCTCTCCCAAGGAGCGCCTGCAATCCCGATCTTCAGCAGACTGCATCCATACGCTCCCAACCACTTTCTTCGAGTCGTCGGTCCATTGTGACGCACTACACTACGTTTGCCTAATAGCGAATTCCAGTCAAGCACATTTCGACTCCAACAACCATCGGTTAGTCCAGAGACGTGACTACTTCAGTGTAGGTACTCATTCTTTATCTGATTTAGACTTTTCTTAACCATTAATTTAAAGAATGGTAAAATTAAAGGTTTATTAAGTCGAGTTTTAAAATCGATAGAATACATTCATCCAATTATAAGTTATATATTCGAAACAGTGAATCAACATATAATAGTAATCACCACTTAAAATAAACCTATACTTATGTAAAAAAAAAGTAATAAATTACATTAGCAGTGCTCTAGCAGTATATAGAGACAAAACCAAAGTATAAGACATTATGATTTTATTTTCAATTTACATTACTTATGCTTCATATAAATATTGTAATACCTATATTAACATGAAATTAAATGCTAGGAAATAATAATAAAAACGTACAAGCATAAATAAATTCATCATCGCCTACTGGCAGCGTTCCCAAAAGTCTGGCATCATTACCACGCTGGATGGCAAAGCTAGTTCTCTAATAATCTATACAATACATCATCTCGGATAATGTCGTTAATATTGGCATGTACGATATACGGTCAACGCTTCCACTACAAGAAAGGCCATGATGTCCGACTATCAACAGCTTCTCCACAGTGACAAAAATTCGGAAGCAAGTTGCAAGGCAAAATGGAGTATTGTCCTACAAGATGCCTAAGTTGGGAGATACATATGCATGAATACATTAACCTGATTCACATTCTCGCACAGCCTATGAATAAACGCGCTCAGCAAGATTGGAAAATATATCCAGAAAGGATTTTAGTTTTGAAATATATAATGACGCGTCCCATTGTGGCTGAGAAAATGGATTAACAGGTAATATAGAACTGGGACAATTTATCTGCTAAGCATCTATAGTTTGGATGATATTTCAGAATCAACCAGCGTGTTAATAACAATTTCCCTGGCTAACTCTTCCGTGCCATGAACCGAAGACAATAATACTGGAAGGCTTATATCTAAAATTTTTCGCATTTTAAGACCACCCAAACAAACTGACCAGTAACGATGCTTGAAGCTAGGCTCGTTCGTTTAAAGCCACATTCAAAACTTTGCTGAGCGTGTTTTGTACAATTTTTTCAACTCTTTCTAAAAGAGATGAATATTTCCAAAGAGGCGACGAACGAAGCGCATGTGAAAAGAAGAAATTTATCAAATTTCACAGCAGAATTCATAAAAAGAAAGAAGTGGCGAAAAGATTGTAGAATCAATGAAATTTGTTCAAGTCAGTTTTTTTGGAGAAAAGGGTGCGAGTGGGTTAAAGGTAGATCAGGACATTCAACCTTTAGAACATTAACAGGGGACGACTTCGTGCAACCTGTCATAATACGGAGGCACCTATATTGAAGTCGTTCACGAGTCTTAAATGTAGTTTTATTGCATGGAATAAATAAAGAAAGGCCAGAGTCCAATATGCTGCGTAATAAGGCGTTATACACTAGTTTCATGGTGTATGAGTGGGCTCCCCACTAGACTCCAGCTAGGGCCGTTTGAGGCTAAATGGTTAATGTAATGAACGTCAGTCAACCTGGAATCTAGGTATACTCTTAAATACTTAAATCTGTTGGGGCAGAATCTTCCTTCTTTTAAAGACTACGACAACACTTTTCTAAGGCCTAGGCCGTGAGCTGATAGCCACTATCACAGAGAATGAAGGGAAATGGAGAGTGATGAGGCTACATCTTGGCCATCCATTAGTTATAAAGTACATAGAGGTTCAAGTCATCAAGGATATTGACTAAACCCAAACCAAAAGAGTCACAGTACTCAGATCCCCATCTAAAATCTCCCATAACCAATACTGGACCCCGCAAATCCTGAAGAATGACTCTCAATACAAGCAGACTAAAATATGGGTGGGCGTTGTAGAAGGAGAGCACAGATTTTCGCTACCATGCTGATGTCATCTGGGAAGAGGGTCAAGGATAAGCGGAGTTAATAAGTAGTCCCAACCTCGTAGCTATCGGGCCTATCGCTTCTAAGAATGTTAAAAAGTGGAACATGGAAGTAGAAACTTGGTTAAAGCCAGGTCTCAGCACAATCTTCTTCTTTTGATGAGATGGCAACTTGATGAAGACTTTAAGACTAGAATTGAAATTCTAAGTCTTCGAGTCTTTAAGTCTTCGTCGTAATGGAATAAATGATTAAAAATGTGGATGACATGAATTGGACACTGATTTTGACAGTTTAGTGAAAATTGTTGCCAGTAAACTTGTATTTTGGAAATTATTTGTCTTTTCTGTCTTTGGTGTAATCAACTTATTTAATGATTATTACAGTTGTAGGTTTTGATACTTATTTGTTTAAATTTTTTAGTTTACTTTACCTGAAATAAATTAAAATAAAAATAATTACTAAGGAAACTTAAATATAAATTGTGCAATATTACCATCAATACTGAAACCACTTGTTTTTGAAATATTTTTTTTGTAAAATAAAGCTTCAAAATTAATTGTTTTGTCATAAAGATTAAAAGATTTTATTTTTTATGCAGAACGCTGAAAGAAATGTAAATAAGCATTGGAAATAAGAAAGAAAGAGATAACGTTATTTTCTGACGTCACATCACATGTTGCCACTTTTAATAATCATAAAATCAAGACGAAAAAAACACTTTACAGGTGTTCGGTTTTTATCAAAATGGATTTGGTTAAAAGTTTTTAATTTCACACAAGAAAATCATTCCTAGAGCTTAATATATAGTGATATTGTAAATAGGAGTTTGAATTTTAAAAGTAAAACGGGAATCTGCCTATTTATGCATTTACAGTTATACGCGTAACACGTATTTTGTGCATCGAACTCAAGCATTGAATTAGGCCACATAGCGATCTCTCCCTAAAATACCGCTGTTCTGGCTGTCGACGTATCAACCTAACGTGAGTTCGTGATTTATTACAGTGTTTATTAATGACCTATCTTAGTATACAATATCTAGGATATGGAATTAATTACATATATGTTCGATAGTGTTTAAAAAATAATTTAATGTGAATAGTTATTTCGTATGTTTTCGTAAATGGGTCACCCCGCCATTCATATGAGAAACAAGTTGTTAAGTGTTTTTAAGGTCTTTGGAGCATCTCACGGTGATGAGTGTGTTATGTTGGAGTTTATTTACAGTTGAAAGATTTGGTTTTGATATGTTTATGTTTTCGTAGCATTGTAAGGCGGGAGAGTGATGATCAGAAAGCCCACGACCTGGTAATGTGATGTCATCAAAAGGAGAAACAGAGGCCGATTCCGGCACCGTGTCGCCGAATTTACCCGTAGTAAAAAATGAACCGGTTAGTAAGTTTTTAAAATTATATTGTTTTAACTAGTTAGACTTTCTACAGCATCAAAATTGGCACTTATTTACCTGGAACTAACATTTCGCTCTATTTACTTTCTTTAATCTTATTAGAATATTATTAAAAAGTGCATATCTGTAGTAGTATCTGAAACAAGATATTTTAAAATATCAATATCAAACAAGTTGTAGAATGCTGCATACAATATTAAAGCACATCAAATAATCTTGTTTCTTTACATATTTAATTATTTTTTTTTAATATACTATATTTAGGTATTTGAAGTTTATAATAAATGCAGTTTGTAAGAATTTGTAAAATTGATATATATCTTAATTATTTTGAAGAGGGATGATTATTATAATGAACTTTTAATGGTTTATTATTAAATTACAGTAAGAACTTGTATAATTAAGCCTCATTAAACTGTTGGACCTGATTACTCAATGTCACTACATTTGTTTGTTCGCACATTATATCATAATAATTTACCTTTATAATATTAAATGTGTGATGGAGAAATTATCTTGAATGTGTATTTTGTACAAACCATACCTTCGTTGATATGATGTCAGTAGTGTTAAAAGTATCTTATGTGTATATGAAAAATATGTAGCTTTTAAATTATTTTTGACAAGATTACATTTGATTAGAAAATGATAAACAAAATGACAACCTTATCATTTCTGTAGAAACATATGTTTCAAACTATCAAAATTTGATGCCAATATTTGATTTGCAGACATCAATAATACTTGTTTACGGAGTCATGACCAAAATTATGTTTAAAAAAGAACGTAAAAGAGTTCTATTTCTACATTTGAATTAAAAAAAATAAGTAAGACTTTTTCTATTCACAAATGGAAAAGTTTAAAAAAAGTTGTTTTCCACAACACTGTTACCTGCATTAACACATAATAGGTGTTACTCAAGCTCTAAAAATAACCTATTAAAACAGTTTTGATTTTAAGTACTATTTTAGGCATTATGTCATTGCCAAAAAGTCTATCAAGTAGGTATAACTATTTAAAAAGTAATGATAAACCTGTTTAAAAATTTGGGTCAAGTTCTAGAGATAACGTATATAGTGAAGCCTAATAGTATATTCCAACTAAAATATAAAATTCTACAAAAGAGATTGGCAGATCTCAAGTGATGACCTAATTCTTTCCAATATCAAATTCTGACCTAAATGTTATCTTGAAATAAGGTTTTGAAATAAAGCATACACACTATGATAATGTTAAGTGGATATATCTACGAAAGCAAGAATTCTATTCATATTAAAAAGGTGAAATTTGTGGGATTTGATGTGTGTATATTTCTTACTCTTCTACCCTTGTTTTGCTAGGCTATTTCTGCACTTAGCCTGATTGGGTTGTTGTATGTGGGTTTCACACAGAAACGGCTGAACAAAACTGGATGAGATTTGGCACATAGATGGATAATAGTTTAAAATATCACACAGGCTACTTTTATTTCGAAAATTTGTATTCCTGTGGGCGAGTTAAGTACAGCAACGACAGTAGGTAGCAGCGCTGGGCGCAGCTAGTGTAGGCATTTATTGTTCAATATAACCCAACTAAAGTAAAAGTTTGTCTCTGCCAACTACTTTGGCTCCTAGTGTTTTAATATGTGTATTTTTCTAAAGCAGCTTGTTCTTCAAAAATGCACGTCATGATTTGAATTCATTATCATTCCATGGCCTAGATTATTGTTTTCTAAATTGTGATTTTGTATGTAAATGGGGACAATTATGTGGATACTTGATTTTGTTTAATATAAAAATGAATAATTAATGATGAAGTATAGATATTTATTTGTCAGCAATTGGAAGATAAAAATAGTGTGACTTCTAAGGAATTACGTTTTTTTATTTTGAAGACTGAACAACGCACATGCCTACTAAATATCCAAAAAACACACACATTTAATAGTACACAGTTGGAAATAGGTATCACTGTAGAAAGGAGGTTTCAGCCTAATGTCATGCTGGTTAGACAGGTCGATATTGATATTATTGGTGTCCTGTACAAAATATTTTTTGTAATAAAGTATAGTATGTTATGATATTGGGTTTATTACCCATAAATTGTGAATGATGATACAGTCTCTGGTTGTTGAAATAAACCACTTTAAAAAAAATATTCAATAATATGCAAAATACAAAAAAATCTTATATACATAGTAATTCATAGATGAGACGTAATCCCATTCATTTGGAAAATCATAGAAAATCTTGCTTTCAAACAATGTTATGAATAAGTTGTCTGTGTTGTATAAGGAAAATGGACTATTTAAATAAGTACCTACTAGTAGGTAATGATGATTTGTAGATCAAATAAGATAAATCTTTACTTTTGCATGGGTTATAGATTATATTGGCTTATATTGTTTCAGGTGGCCACCAACAGCAACAGTAAAGAGACTCCAAAAAGGGGTAGTACATTGTTAAAATGTACAACATGTAACAGTTTTAGTACATTAAGTAGTCGGGCTTTAACCACACACATGGCTCAATGTTCTCCAGACAACAATAATGTGGCAGCGGCACAAAATGCCGATCCTCGACCTCACAGAAAGCTCTTCGAATGTGATGTGTGTAATATGAAATTTTCAAATGGCGCAAACATGCGTCGACATAAAATGAGACACACAGGGGTTAAACCATATGAGTGTCGCGTTTGCCAGAAAAGATTTTTTAGAAAAGATCATTTGGCGGAACATTTCACGACCCACACTAAGAGCTTGCCGTATCATTGCCCAATATGCAACCGAGGATTCCAGCGCCAAATTGCCATGCGCGCACACTTCCAGAACGAACACGTTGGACAGCATGACCTCGTTAAAACTTGCCCATTATGTAGTTATCGTGCGCCTACTATGAAAAGTCTCCGGGTTCACTTCTTTAACAGGTGACATTTATTTCTTTACTTATTCAATAATCCGTCTAAATAACCGTGACGTGTTGGTGTCGCGAATCGTTCTAGGACATGACTGATTGGTTTAGCCAACAAAACTTATTCTCACTTCTTTGATTTATTTTACAAGTAATTCTTACATAATAAAACAAGAATCTACTATTTAAAAAACTACTTCAATAAAAAACCTTTGCTATTTATCAATGTAAACTTTATTACTTGATACAGTTAAAACGAAACTTAAAGTGAAAGTAAACAATTCTCCTTGATTAACTTTTTCAGACATGGAATCGACTTGGATAATCCTGGCCCTGGCAGCAACTCTTCGGTGTCTCTTCTCGCTGCTGGTATAGCCAATGCAGCTTATGCCGATGGAACAATGGACCCTAGCGCTATAAACGCTCTGGGCGCCTTGGGGTCCAGTCTATCAGTATCCGTCGCCGCTACATACTCAGACAGCGGTGAAAGCAATGGGGCCCGTTCTGTTGATAATGCTACACCACCAATGCATTACTTGACTCCGCATGTTGAGATTTCCATGGCTGATAATAATGAAACCTTTTCTCCTGGACAAAATCATTTAGGTAATTCAGGTATGTGGTTAATACTTAATAGTATAAGTATAGCTATAATTTGTTATTCTAATAAAATGGCATATAAGTGCAAAAACTCTTCCCAATTTTCTATATTTGCAGTATATATTACAAGTACTTTCTGATCAGTAATTAAACATTTTATTATTATAACTAATTGTGACAACCTCGGTTTTACTCCTGTCTGTATTAACTGTTTAACTACAAAGTTAATACATATACAATGCTTAACATTAATAATAATAATAAATATTTCGGACATTTGACACACAACGCCAACCATTGAAACAACACTTTGTGTATTCTGAGTCTGAGTGTTACCGTGTCCATTTCGTGAATGATAAAGTCTCACGTGGTATGGGATTATTCCTAGGGCTGTAATTGTTTCAAAAATAAAAAAAATCATATATATGTGCAAGTTAAAAAATCTTATTAATAAACTTAAAATGACAATGAAAGTTTGAAAAATAAATCTAGTGTCAATGAATAAATAATCGGAATTATGTTTATTAAATCAATACACTAATTTTTGTATTATATTATACATATTTGTTTTAGATTCGCGCATGAACGGCGAAGGTCCAAGTTCTCCGCAATCTGGTGACAGTGCAATCGCCAGCAGCTCCTTATCAGCTGGAATGCCCACCAATATCACTCCGTCCATCACGCTTATACCTATCAAACAGGTAATGATGACACCTAAGTCAAATTACTTACTTTTTACTTACTATCTGGTATATACTTGTGACATCATTGTTTTAGACTACTCAATTGAACAATATATTTCAATGATTGAAATAAAAAGCTGTAATAATTGTATTTTCGGAGATGTTTTGTAATATTATATTATTGATGATAATATTATGAAATTGTATTAATGAAGTAGACATCGGTATTTATTTACGATGCAGTCATCTATCCTATTATCCAGTTGATTTAGATATCCAGAGTCATATATATATATATATATATATATATATATATATATATATATACGATTACGATAATTTATTTGAGTCTGAGTGTAATATATATAATTACATACATTTTGTACATATTTAAAAATATGTTAGTTTGTTCATTTGCAAAAAAAAGTTAGTGGGACTAAAAAATTTACATTGGAAAAGTGTTTAATTATTTTAATATATAACTGTCTATCCCATGAGGACAAAGAAGTGAGTGTATGTATAAGGTGTAATTGTTTTTAAAATTATAATTCAATATTGTTACATGTTAGGTTCAATGGAGTTTAGAAATATACCTTCTGATATGTAAAAGAGACTTTATTGAAAAACACTTAAAATCTCTTATATCTTAGAATAAAAGTCACTAAATTGTCGCCGAGGTCACTAGGTTAATCACTGATATCACTCAGATATTTATTGCACAGTAGCTCAAACTTAGCTGAAATACAGTCAGCAAGACATCCTTTTATACCACATGCCGTTATTGCTAGTACATTCGAGTACATATATACAAGGTCGTTGACCTATTCTGAGAACGCGCCGGCCAGCGATTGCGCTCGAATCAACCGCGCGACAATCAATAATATTCGACGCTATTTGTATCGCTGTAAGGTTCATTATTCTGTGCCTCAAGAAATCAACGTGAACTTTCACGATGTTTAGCAGCCGCGAGTGTTGTTCTGGAAAATCTTTCTTCGTAACAATGTATTCAATTGATTAAGGATTATTACTGTAGCATAAAAATATTTGCATCAACTTACGATGCACACTTTTCACAATTTTCTTCTACATTATTGACACTACTGTGTTCTAGTTTTCCATTTCAATATATAATGTTTTTGTTGCTTAAAGTAGTTTATTGTTGAAAAAATAACTTTAAATGGACGAGTGGACTGCGATAGGCTGATGATGAAAGTTTTTTATCAAATGTGTCGCTTAAAAAATTTTCACTAAATACCTATTTAAATCTATAATTTTCTAGGAACCCAATGCTCAAGAAGAATCCGGCAACAATGATATACGGGAAGGCGAAACTAACGGGGATAAACGCGGCGTGTCGTCGAGCTTATCGTCTCTGATCAAGGTATCGCCACTGAAGAGTTTACTCAGAGAGGACCTGCGCCGGCGCATCTCTGCTCGTGGTCGCGCCCGTGGCTCTAGTGTATGTTGTTGTTATGTCGAACCAATAACACCTAGGCTAAATAAACTTATATATAGAATAAGGTGAATCTAATCGAGCATAATCCCAATAAAATAATCACAGTAGGAACAACATGTTCCCTTGAAAAGATTATGTTACCGAGCATGATGTGACCAATGGCAGTTAAATTGTTGATATTTCAAGTTCGACATGTGTTTAAAAATAGGCATTCTTTGTTTAATGCAATTAGCATTACATGCATTAAACTTATGAGAAGTCTAGATTTAAGAAGACGTATGACTAACTAGTTTATTTACACAATAGATATTAGAATTACCTAATACAGTATTTAAAATATTTTGTAAGTTGAACAAAATGCCTGTTTTTGTTATATTTGATGTAAAAAAAGTGCATATGATTTATGTATATGATGTAACATTCGTCTAGACGGCGAGTGTGTAACACGTAGCGGTTAATGTTGCAGGCCGCCCGCGTCTCGCCGTCAGAAGGCGGCGTGATCACGTCAACTCACGGCGACACGGCGATGTTGCCGTCATCGCTCGTCTGCACGTTTTGCTCCATCACGTTCCCCGACTCCACGCTGTACTTCCTGCACAAAGGGTGCCACTGTGACTCGAACCCGTGGAAGTGCAACATCTGCGGCGAGCAGTGCTGCAACGTATACGAGTTCAACTCCCACCTGCTGAGCAAGAGCCATCAATGACTGTTTGCAGGGGGGCTGTTCGATCACTGACTTTTGGTTTGATGATGCACTTCTCGTATGCAATGTGTGCATAGTCCGTAAGCACTTCGAAGATACTTCACTTTATACTTGGTTATTCTTTGTTTCCTTTCGAGTGAGATAGCTATTTTATTTCTTTGTGTAACTATGGTCCTATTTTAAGTCAGGCACTGTATGTTGAAGTGCTTCGAATATGCTATATGCTGAACGTCCCCCCGAAGCTATTTTTTATTTTTAAAAGTGCAAATTATGTCAAGGTATATTTAGTGATTAAATAGTTAAATGTGCGAAGATATTTATATGGATATTTTAGTACTTAAATGAAAAGGGATATGGTAAGGTTATATAAATTAAATACGAGGTCATGTTCATTCGTTTTGAGTTGAATATGTAGGCTGGAACCGGCGGTAATTAGTGTAACATTCCAAATTACGAAGTATACATTCCATTTCGCGAGATTTATGAAAAGGATACTACAGTCTTTGGTGGGGAATAAGTAACTACCTACTTACATTATCTTGAGAATATATTTTTATTTATTACTTATCTTGCGGTACTTAATTGTACATTACGAAGATAATCTACTTAGAGTATTTTGGTGCGTAGTGAATTATACAAATGTTTATTAAAACTTATGGTGAAGAGTGTACAAATTAATATATATATTTTTACATTTCGCTGTTGAGAAGTTATAGAAAGGCAAAGCCTAAAATAAAATAATCCGTGATTATTTAATTATTGTGATTGTGTACAGACATGAATTATGAATTCTACATTCCGTTTTTATTTATGTTTCTTTTATGAAATGCATGTGATGCAAGTCCACGACTAATACTTAATGTACAATTTAAATTATTTTGTTATTATTTATTTTTTTCTAAAGTACATATTATACATTCTTAGAGTTATTAAATTTCATTATGTACTTAAAACGTAAATCTTATATATGGATAGTCAAAAAGCACTTTCTGTTACGAGTTCAATTTCAAATAATATGTAGGTACTAAATTGAGAACATTGTAGTATATATATTGAGACATTATTATACATCATTATCTTCCTAATTTTTCCCTAATTTATTTTGGGTCCGTGCAATGAAACATTACATTCTTGATTACTTTACATCCTATTTCACATACTTCTTCATTCCTTCTGGCGGCATAATCGATCTTTGTACATAGTATGAAGTGAACAATATTTGATATCTAGGAACCCCAAATAACCAGGGTTTTTCCTATTGTCGAATCAAACAGCTTGACAGCCCTTCCGCTACGGGGCTTAATTTTGCTTTTTATTTAGATGGGAATTACACCAGACATTCAAAAAAATCATATTTTTTTCTTCTCAATAAAGCCACATTTATTCACTTGTAAATTTTTGAAAAACTTGTTGCACCAATGGACATTATTCATATATGTATACATAGAAACGTATAAATAGTTCTTACTAAGCTGACTTGCTCAATCAAGCTCAATCACAGAGCATGTTGGGTGTTGTGCTCGCACAAAAGCATGATAAGATTAGTTTCACATACATGTTTATTGAAATACCTCACAGAAAGTTGCAAGTGCTTTTTTAATGGTGCCTGTTAACATTATATTCGTTATTTATTAGTTGAAAAGGTAATTCCAAGCAGGCATATTGGTTAACAATACTTGAGTTATAAACTTTAAGATCCTCGTTTTAATTCGTTAGTAAAAATAAGTAATTAGTTTACTTTAAGAAAAATGCTCAACTTATGGAGAACGATTTTATCAATCTTATATAGCAAATATAAATTAAATCTATGCAACAACAAATGTGATTGAATTTTAAACCATCTAGTTGATCGGGTTTAAAAAAATATATGAATTAATTGTTATTATGTTCAATTAGATGTATTATTTGTGGTTTACACTTCATATTGGTGATTCTGTTCGGTCATTCCTCGTAATTAAACTGAGATTTACATTCCTTTAGCTATTAAGTACTTAATATCGGTTGTGGTCTTGCCTGATAAGTTTACTAAATTAACTTAGATGGAACTGAAATTATGTTTACCAACGAAGTTTATTTTTGTTATGTTATTTCATTGGTATTAGGTTAGCAGTCGGCGCACGCGGTAGTCCGTCCGTGAGTTGCATGGACATAGTGAGTTACCTGAAATGAGCAACACATATTTATTTATAGAGATTCTTATATTATGCTGTTTCAATTGTTGGTTATATGGAACATAATGAATGTTTTCTTATATATATATTGGTCTCGTCGCGCCGTAAATATCGTTAATATTAGAATAATGTAAGAGCTATTAATATTATTAATCGGTAACCCCCGTTGGGCGCCTTTACTTAATCCGTCCATATCTAATGATAGATATTGCCTTTAATATTTAATAGAGTAATATATTTTATAGATTTTAGGCATAATTAAGAACAGATCTTGAGTATGTAAAGTTTTTAAAATGCAGAGGTTTAAAGATGTAGTTATATTTATTTAACTTGTATTTTATGGATATCTGCATTGCAAACATAATCAAAGTAGGATAAGAAAATATTAGTGCATGGCACAATGAAGATTCCACAGTTGATTTATTTGCAAAGCAGTCATAACATTGTTGATTGTTGCGGTTTGAAGTAAATATATTTTACTTTGTGTGTGGTAGAGTAATAAATATTATAAACATTAAAGTATTCCACATTATTTTAGAATTGTTGACATTAAATTAATATCATCGATTATGTAAATACGAACAGTATTTTTAAAATAACAATTTTTGGGAATGTTTCCCAATCGAAGTTAACTTTGAATTGTATAGGAACTTGTTCGTTCCTACTTCGAAACTTGAGCAGCGTTACTTAATAAGCGGCTAATAACTTATCCCTAAAAAATAAAATGTGCTTGTTATATTTTTTCATTGTGACAAATGTGAATTAAAATAAAAGACGGAACTAAATAACTAAGCGGGTTAGATTGTTTCTTAAATGAATACTGTATTAAACAAAATACTTGTAATAATAATAAAAAAAAAACAGTTTTTAGTATAGCGATCCTCACCTTAATACCAAAACACAGCTTACCAACATTATAATTTTATTTTAAGTTGTTATGTATGTAATATAAGGTAGAAAAATTAACATGGTTGAAAGCAATTAGTAACTATAAGCAGATTGAAATTGTCGTTGATATTTTTCTGTTACTTTATTGTATCAATGTTAATATTAATATCAAACTATACTAATATATTGTAGAGTTACTACTTACAAGGAACCAGTTGGAATCGTGCGTGATAGTTACTATATCAAATTTTAGCTGATTGTGCCTTAGATCAATAGTTAATATTGACCACATAATATAATATAAATGTTTTAAAACTTTATTTAGATGTGTACATTGTTTGTTGACATATATAAAATGTATATGTATATTATATTTATTAAAATCTGGGTAATTAAATCATGTTATTTATTTATGTATATTAGAATACATATAAACAATTGTGGCTGTTTTGGTTGCTTTGATAAAATGAATGTGTTTATTTTCAGTTGAAAAAATTTGTTCTCGTCTTCTAAGGGTTGTTTGTAGTGATTGCTCACTTATAGATTTATGTTCCGCTTTGTCTATGTAGTCCAACTTTAATATTTATTTACGACGTTAACCTGCCTAGATGGCTTTAGGCAGTTACATTTATTATAAAACCTGGACTACACAGCCATTCTGGTCATTGTCTAAATAGTGTGCAACCACTGTTAGAATTATAAACAAAGGGTACTTATTACCGAGTATGTAGCTCTATTTATTTACTTATAATAATTTGGTAAAGGGTCTAATGAAATATTAATAAACTATGACATTCATTTTCAGTATATTTTTTTTTACCTTTTTCTTCGAATATTATCAAGTCCACTTTGTTCAAGAAACGCAAGTTTTGTTGTGTAATTTTATCGACGATCTTACGTTAATAGAGTGGGTGACACCTTAACCACATAAGTTACTTTTATCATCTGTTAAAACGATAACTGTATAATTTTTTTACTAAATACAAACTTGTGACGTCACTTTTTTAGATTAATCAATTGAGCTATATATTTCAATGGCTATTCTATTAAAATATGTAATAGAAATCAAAAAGCTGTCCAATTATATTTTTCGAGTTGTTTTGTAAATCTCGTTTTAATGAAGGAGACATCGGTATTTTTTTTACGACACTGCCATCAACCATATTGTTATCGTCTGTTTCTTAATAATGTGTACTTGTCGCCCAATGGTTGATGAAGTGCGGTTTATTGTTTGAGCTCGTTTGTTGCTTCTCAAACTTTCCTGAGATATAACGAGAACGACCAATCATCGATATATGGGTTCTTTATTATTGCCCGTGAACCACGAGCACAAAGGTCGCAGGATCGAACCCACAACATTCGTGCAGTAGGAAACGGCGAGATGACCGTTTTAACCACTGCCATCCGTAGTCAATTACTTTTAAAATGATTTAATTCTCCATTTTTCATAGGTTTAATTATTCACAGAGCTATCGACGAGACAGGCGGGTTAGGGGCTACAAAATCAGATTACCCCTGTTAGTTGAAAAAAGTGTTCAATAATTACCACTTCTGTTCATCCAGAGGGTGTCGTAAGAGCAAAAAGCGCCACAAAGACAAGGACAGGACTTCCTAAGGACAGGTCTATGTTCAGCTGTGGACTATTCAAGGCTCCAATGCCATTGAAGAAGTAGTAGATACGGGTTTTATTTCTTCCAGCCATAATCACAGCTAACCACAGCAAATAGGTGTTGCAAATATTTTTTTTGTCTCAGCTAATGCTATGCTTTATGAATAATAGGAACTTTTTCGGTGCACTCATGTTAAAGTTCGATTTATTATTTATTGTTATTAATCATTTATTGCGGACCTTGATCCATATTGTAAGTTATAAGTCATAACCTTATGTTAGTGAGTGATATAAACATACAAGCAAATTAAAAAAACAGATTATTTATTCATGTAATATAAAAATTGACTAAGGTTAGTGGCATTAACTTCAATCAATATTTTTATTGATTTAAAATTTTAAGTTAAACAGAGAATATGTAATATTAAAGATTTGGCCGTAGGGATTTGATTTCCAAGTCTACACTAGAAGTTAGAAAAAATGGAACCACCGAATTACGAAATGTCAAAGTTTAAGTTTTGTTGACAAAAAGTTAACTTTTTTTATTAGTTTTCTATTACTTTTAAAAGTTTTTCCGAAGCTGTTTTAAAGGTTGGGAATAAAATCTTAACCTATTCTTAACGAAATAACTAAAAGTGTAATGGGTAAATCGGCAGTCGATGACGATAATAACCCAACTTCGCCAGAATCTGATCCAACAAAATTATTGGAAGCAGCTTTGCAGCAGATGGATGGCATTATAGCCGGTAAGTGGTTATTTTATGTAATAAAAAGTTAAATACTCATATAGCCATAGTAATAGTATAGTCATAGTTATATGAAAATTTAAGAATCAAATTTCTCTTTGAAAAGTTCATGCTTCACTGATAATTGAGGTCTTAGTATCTATGGTAAGTTAACAATATAATAAACATCCTGAAATTTAAAATAGTTTTCACAATGTTATGGGTAAATTATCTTAAAAAAAGTAAGAAGTTCAAGATACAGTAAAGTTAAAATAATCCTGTATGTAGTTATACAAGGCATTAATAGTTTTACTTTGAGATAATATACCATTTCCAAAATTTATGTTGAGTTAATAAGGATGTTTTTAATTTATTCTTATTATTTACATTATCCTACAAATGAATTAACACCCAATTTAAACACAGCCCTCATAGGTAATTTCTTATATTTAATTATTTTATATTATATTAAATTCTTTACCATATTAATAAACTTGAACTACCTGTCCTGTAATAATTAATTTTACTGGAAATAATACAATCACTTATTCAAAGGTATTACATACATACTTCTTATTTGCCTGATGTTTCGACCAGATTGCACTGGCTGTGGTCACAGGCTGACTCATAGGTATTTTTACCTTTAAATAAGATATCTAGTTAATTCCTGTGAAAATAATTATTATGTCATGAAATGCAAAAGTTTAAATATGTCTGTCACTATGTTGAAAATTTTAATGTGTGTGTCTTATTGGAGCTCTACGTACCATTATTGGGTTTTAGTAATAAATTACATGCATAACTTACATGACACTGCACTGTCTTTTATTTGAAGTATTAAGAAGTGATAAAAGTTAAGAAAATTAAAATAAATAATAGTTAAGAAAGATATTACTAAATCGTCAGCAATATGTGTAAGCATGCATGCAACAGCTTTATCAATAGCTGCTTGCCGACAACTTGTTCTAACAAAAAACAATTTAATAAATTATACGCTACTGTAGTAGTTTAGATCAACTAGATTTATCAAATTGATTTAGTATTTTAGGCATTACAGTGGTACAGGTACATACAAACATACATAAAATTCCCAATCTATTACCCTTCCTATTGGCTTTGTACTTTATAATTGATGCAAATAGTCACAAATAACATTTTTCTAATTCTTTGTCTAAATACTGATTTATTTATATATGTTTAGCTTTCTCCTGAGGCTAAATTCACGATTAAAATGTAATGCCTGAGAAACGAAATTGTTTCCGAAAATAATACTTCTACAAAACTCTTTATTGACAATTATATTTGAAACTATCTTTTACCTACGACTTTGCCCGCATATATGTTGGTCATCACTGTGATTCTTTAAAGTATATAATTTTTTTTTGTTAAAGTGATTGCAATAAAACAAAAACTAAATGTTAAGTAAAGTTTACCACAATACATAAGAGAAAACCACATTCTCTTCTTCTAAACACACAGACAAACAGACAAAAAGTCTAATTTTGACTTCTGTTACTAACTTCAAACTCTTTTATGTACAGACATCAACCTGATGCAATTTTATTATATGTACAGACTGAATCCGCGATTGTTATTGCACTTTTAAAACAACAGCAAGCAACGGTGTGGGGCGTAGCAAGTCTAATAAAGCAGCATAAGTTACTCCTTGTATCATCAGCTCTCTGCCAGTAATAGTCCCGTCGAAATCGGTCCAGCCGTTCCAGATGTTAGCTGGAAAATAGACAGACAAAAACTTTGGTGTTACCCGTGAACCTGTTGTAGAGGTACTATAAAAACAACCATGAGTAACTTTAAAATACTCAGCTAGTTAAGTTACATTTTCACAAATCATTATTCGTCCAATCAGTTTAAACAACAGGAAAAAAGTCTGCATTGTCCGATGAGTTCGAGCAACAGGAAAAAATATTCGACCTATACAAATAAATAAAATTGAAGTTTCTGTTTGCCATTCCAAATAAACTAATACTTAAGAAAGTAAACTAACATAAAAAAATGATTTTTTTAAATTTTTGTCTGTCTGTTCTGACTAATATCTGGAATGGTTGGACCGATTATGACTGGCCACTCACAGCGCTACCCGTGGCTGTTGTACCTTCACAACAACAACCGAGGAGCGAAACTAGAATTATACTAATGTTATAAAACTATAGGGTTTGTTTGTTTAGTTAAACGTCGTAAATTTAGTAAGTACTGATCCTTTTTGAAAAATTATTTCAGTGTTGAATAGCCCACTTATGGAGGAAGGCTATAGGCTATGTATCATCACTACCAGGAGTTGAGTATTAATAAAAAATGTTGCAAAAACGAATGAAAATTAATCCTTTTAAGATCTTAGATTGTGCTAGCCGCGTAAAAGATTATTGTTTCACAAAAATAACGCAAAAGTTTGCGACAGAAAATAGACAGAAGTTTTAAGTTTGTTCGCGAGGTGTAAACTTAGCTTCGCTGGGTTATATATACGAATTGTTTCCCTTTAAACGTCCGCGAAGCATATGTTCATCTTTTAAGGTTGGCTCACCATAACCTTTTTGATGTAAACAAATTTATTCACGCTGCGTTACAGGCGATAGGAGGCGTCATTTATTGCCTGTAAACTGGGTTGCGTGGGTAAGTTAGTCGGATTTAAATATTATTGGGATTTAAATAATCTGTTATTCTAAACGTTATCTGCTTTGTTCTGTTCGGTTTGAATAAAGAATAATGAGTTATTACGTATGTACATTTCAGTACTTAGTCTGGCCACAAATACTGTTACAATTAGAAGTAAACAAAATAATACTGATCATTGTGTTTTTTTATGTATCGTATGGAGCCAAATATAATTTTTAAAATCATCCATACGCTTGGTATTAGTCAAATGCCGACAAACTGTCCTACAGTTTGGCAGACTTCAGACTGTAACATATGTAATTTAAGTTAAATAANATATATATATATATATATATATATATATATATATATATATATATATATATATATGTGTGCTATTGACAGGTACTGTGAAACCTTTGTTTGTGACAGAAAAAGATCAGACCTTCCACGTAAAAAAGACAATCAAAGCAGTAAAGAATATAATTCGAACAAATCCTGTCTGAAAGCAAAATATTTTACTTCGGGCGATGAAGAGCACTAGTAATTTCTTGTTTACCGATGAATTTTTTTTCATAATCATGCAATATTTTAACAAAGAAAAGGACCGTATTTATGCTAAAAGCTCTAAAAAAGCTGCCCAATAAGTCAACAGATTACAACATGGGCATTATCCGATTTCTGTGGTGGTTTGGTGGGGTACTAGCTACGAGGGAGTGACTGAGCCATATTTTTATGAAAAAAGGTATCAAAACATCGGCACAAGTTTATCAAGATACCATTCTTGAGAATATAGTTAGGTCCCTTAAAAATACCATGCTCAATAACCGAGAATAGTCCTTTCAGTAAGACGCGGCGCCTGGTCATAAAGCTCGATCCACCCAATCTTGGTTAGAAACGAACGCTCCGGATTTCATCCGAGCTGATGACTGGCCGTCATCTAGTCCTGATATTAATTCACTGTATTAGGATTTATGGTCAGTTTTAGAAAGGCTTGCTCTAAACGCCATGATAATGAATAATGAAGTCTCCAAAATAACCACACGATTGGGCACGCACTTTTTCTATGGGAAGCATTTTTCCCATAGAAGGAGTGCGTGCTGCTGTTGATAACTGGTCTCAATATTTAAAGGATGGTATTGCAGCCAATGGAGACCACTTCAAAGAAGCTTTTATATATTTTTAACGGTTTTATATTAATGCATTAACCTAACACACTGTAATACTAATAATAAATGTTACGTACAATGAAAATTGTTGTTTTTCTTTGTAATGATATTTATGGCAAGACTAAGTATAATGTGGTTTGAGTCTTGTCACACTTCTCATCAAAAAAATCGAAACACCTTGCTCATTGATGCTCCGAAAGGATTATCGAAAAAAATATTTATTACTCATTTATAAGCAATAAATATTAGATGTTATTTAATAGTAGGTGGTATTAAGTTTGCAAATCCTCATGGGAATGTTCCAAATTTAAATTAAATTTTGATAGACTGTACTGTTTTTTTTAATTAATCATTTTTACACTATGTGGTGCATGAAGAAACAGGAAAACCAGGATTTCATCGATCGTATCAGGGTCGGGACCACGTGATGGGGAATGTTCTCTTATTCTTCTTGGATTGCATTCCCCAGTTGACCAAAAGCCTCTGGGTAGGTTCTCTTCTCTCATATGTATGTATATGTATGTATACCAGGACTCCTTGCTGGCCATTCCATATCCGAGATACCGACTTCAAAGAGATAATCTTGTATGACGGCCACAGTGTGGGCTTGAGCATTATCATGTATGATTATGAACTCCTCGTCAATAAAATATGCATATGGCAGGCATCCCATGATTGTTTAGACATTATTAGATGTAATGCTCACTGTGAAATGACAGTAGACGCGGTCCAGACACAAAGACAAGCTCTGTGTTACCGAGTACGAGGAACACGTGTTTTTCGTGTGCCGTCGTTGTGACTTGATGCGCAGCAAGCTGGAGATTGTCCTAGAACAGAAAATAGAACCAGAAGCATTAGTAGACGCAATGCTTTTTTCGGAGAAAACATGGAGGACTGTAAGTTGTTTTGCAACGGAGGTACTACTAGAACTCCGTTCGATAGAGAGAAGACGTGCCGAAAATAAAAACAACGGCCGTTAAAGGAAAAAGCAATAACTTTTGCCAGCAGAAGGAAGAGCAACAGTTAGATCCCTTCCCCGCGATGCTTAACGGCGGGATATGCGAGTCCTTTTTACACCCTGTAAAAAAAGACACACACACAGAGAGAGACATACACACAGACACACGCACACACAAACACACACCAATTAGATGTATTTTTTGTTTTTTTATTTGTTTTCCCTCTTTTGTTTCATAATTCCTACATGAATTTTCAGTGTTTTGGGTATTGTAAGTTATGTTTTGTCTGTGTACTGGAAGCCTGGTTATCCATATTACAGTTTCTCACCTCGTTTGGAAACCAATCGCCCAATAACCAACTGTGTGTTGTATAATTAATATGTGTATGGAAAAAAATATTATTATTACAAAGTGGGGTTTATAACACGCCTTTAATTGCCTCTTCGAAGAAATAGGTAAATGAATATTTACATTTACTACTTACGTCTTTATGTAACGATAAGAGTACTTAAAATATAGAGCAATATTTCAATGAATTATGTTGGAGTGTAACAGATGAATTTATTGTAGGTTTAACAGGAAATAAGGGTGAGATTTCAGAGGGAGAAAGAAGGGTGCAAACTGTTGAACAGAGGGTGGTTGTGGCGCCAGTCCGCCGCCCGCACGCAACCTCTGCGGACGCCCCGAGGCGTCCTGAGGACGTCTCTTTTTTCTCGCGAATCGTTAGCTCTTGTTACACGTTACTACAGTTACTTGCATGTTCTAACTTCTGTTATGGTATTCTTTATGACCTAATTAAAACACTGCATTATGTAACCTTAATAAATTGTAACGTTACTTGCTATGCAAAAAGTAATTTCATTTTTCATTCCATATTGTTTTGTTAATTTTAAATTATTTATGAAATTAAATACTTGATTTCATATTTAAAAAAATGTGTGACTTAACCACTGTATTTATTTAAGTTACTTATAATGCTACTTATGTCCATTGGGGGCAAAAAAAACTTATTTTACTGCAATATAGTTACAGTAGAGGCACGTGGTGTAAAAGGGTTATATTCATTGCATTATCTTAAATTTTCAACTCTTAAATGTCTGTATGTTTGTATATCCCACTTTTAAATAGTAACAGACGCATTTTACAAATATCAACACAAGTATTTAATCTTAGTTGAATAGCACATTAAAGGCTTTTGCTTATATCTTTCATTTTCATCTCACAGATATCAGACCGAACTTTTCTGAATTAATATGCTTAAAAATGTTATGTCAAGAGATATCTAGATATTGTAAAGGTGTAAATGTATCCTCCTCTTTGTTGTCTGATTGCTTTGTTACAAGTTACAGTTGTACTCGTACTAAAATTGAACTAAATTTATTCATCTTATAAGACACATCGATAAATAAATGACTGCATTTATTGTTTCTAATAGTATTTTTTTCAGTCACATTATTATTATTTTATTTTGCGAACAAAAACAGTTTTCTAATTACTATATGAGCTGTGTCCGTTCTATCTGCGATTTACGGTGTGCCACAGTGGTTTTATCCGCAGTTGTACCCAACATTTTCATCAATGCGTGTAAATCCTGCCTCTCAGTGCCTAGCGACCGCTAAGCCCAACTTGATACATGTTTTTCTCATGAACCTGAGAAGCTTTAGTCTCAAAGAAGGTTACATTATTTATAAAAGACCTATTTATTTATTTTGGATAACATTAAACTTGACTCCCTTTTTGATATACGTAACTCACGTTACTTTTTTATCTCATTTTAAAGCATTATGTGATTCATCCTTTTTATCTCTGAAAAATTAAAGAATTCTGTTACAAACAAGATGTTATATCTCCGACGGACCGTATAATTCAAGTTACAAGCAGACAACATCTATGACAGAGACAAACGGTCTGTTCTATGATAAGCTTATATTTGTTACATGCTACGGAATAACGTCTTTTGCAATACAAATAGAACATTGGTTTGAGAGAAATTAAACCTTTACAATAATGTATTCGCTGGAAAAGATTTCCCCTTGCAAGTAACAACTTTCTGTTATTTTGATTTGTGCGTATTTAATCACTTAAGTATGTGGTTTTAGTTTATCGAATTTGAGTCATTTGTTTACTTGCTATTCTAAGAATTGAAAAGTCGAACGGCAATACGCGACCAACTGCAAAGTTCAGCAAGAAAAAGTAAGGGCATATATGTAGTATAGAATTATAGTGCACATTTATGACTAACTTTAAAAAATAGTGTATATGTTGATGTGAGTGTTTTAATTGGTTAAAATGCCAGGGTGTTGGCATTTACCTGAACATGTGACTAGATGGTGGTTGTTGGATATCTGCACCAGGAGATTGTTCGGCGATGCTGACGCAACGGAATCTCAAATACCGCAACGTATGCTTATTTTACTATGTAGTCTCATCTACTTCTATTATTAAAATATATTTTATCGTAGTAGCTAGTAATATTTCTTATTCATACATAAAAGGAAACTAATACTTTATAGTTGGGGCAGCGACTTTTTGTGTAGAAAATATTCTTATAACCGGAAAAATCGTACTATTAATCTTCCTTATGGAGCTTTTCAATTTTGCACTTCGATAATCTTTATCCTTATTGGGTTCGCTTACTATGTACTAGCGATCCAGCCTGGCTTGGCACGGAAGTCTTTGAAATTCTCGGATATCCTCTACTATAATATACATGTGTTATACATAAACCTTCCTCTTTAATCACTATATCTCTTGTTGAAAACTGAATTAAACTCCGTTGGGTAGTTGTAGTATCTAAGCGAACAGACAGCGGAACCGACTTCTTTTTAATACTCGATCCAAAGAGAGGGGTGTTATAAGTTTGACGTCGATGTCTGTGTGTCTGTCTATGGCGTCGTTGCTCCCTAAGGGATGGTCCGATCTCGATGCGGTTTTTTTATTTGAAAGCCAGTTTCCTAGTGGTGGTTCTTAGCTATGTTTAGTGAATATCGATCTAACAGTGTAAGAGTATCAGCTTTTTCCAAAATGATGTAAGGCATTTTTGGCGTATGAGTACTCGATTTAGTACAATTATTTGCACAATATTCATTTACTATGTTACTTTGAGATCCAAAATAGTTTTCTTGTAAAAGAAACCAAGTAACCATTTATCTTTTTTAGTTTCTGAGGTAAGCCTAGTCGACTAGTTCTAGTAGTAAGCGTAAGGAACTGCAGATCAAGAGGCCTTGGGTTCGGTCGGACTGATGTTGGGGTTCTTCTTACAAGAAATTCTTAATAGCAGCCCGGAGTATGGAAGATTGCGGATTTTGCCGCCCGTGCCTCGGAGCGCATGTAAAGCCGTCGGTCCCGGTTGACATGAAAATCTATGGCAATCGTTATTTGAAAAGTCAGTGGCCTCAAATATACTGACAACTGGTTCAACCTTCGAATTTAGTTCACCCTCAGGGTTACGGAGGTCCGATGCCAGTCGCTCCGTGTAAGAACTGATATTCAGGTAAAACCGGTTGAAGTAGTAGCCGACACCAGGAAAATTAATGTGGCAAGCTGAATTCATATTTATGTATATTTTAAAATGACTGATATGTTCAAAACCATTTGACCTCACATACGAATATTAATGTTTTTGTTTGGGACGTAAGTAAATAATAATATGTCTAAAAAAAACTTC
>PKRV01000206.1:203269-227484 GCA_003709505.1 Hyphantria cunea | reverse complement strand
ATATATATACTTTTTTTGTAAATACATATATATATTACATAGAAAACACCCAAACTCCGAAACAAATATTTGTAGATCATACAAACATTTGATCCGACCCGGGAATCGAACCAGAGACCTAAAAACAGCAGTAGCTTACGCTACCGCTGCGCCACCCAGGCTCTAAAATTATGTATATATCTGATTAAGTGGGGTTCATAGAGTGTAAAAAAAAAAGAGATTAATAGTTAAATAATGAAATATAACTACAAAATAAAACAGTCCGCCACATTAAGTTTAAGTATTAAGTAAGTCACGTGTCTGTAAACATCATTTTGTTTGGATTTAATCGAATTGGAGTTTTCACTATTCTGCCAATGTCAAATGTATGATGGGGAGGCTGCGTGTGTTAATTATGAACAACGAAAATGCTCTGAAGGTTATCACTGCAATGAATGAAATATTTGATAGTTTTAAAAGAAAGTAGCAAGCAGGAGGAGGAAGAGGAAAACTGATTAAAATTTAATGGTACTACAACGTATAAAGATAAATAACGCCTGAATGACTTCTGGAGATGAATAGGTTAAAAGAGAAGAGAAATTAATAGGAATGGGGATCTTAAAGTTTCTTAAAAAGTCATACACGTAAACTTCACCTCTCGCATCCCGCAGCCCGCAGTCAAGGACTTTGACTACACAAGAGCCTTGGCGGATGTTTTATTACGTAGTGAAATGTATATTCGGTGGTTGTAGGGATGAAAGTAACATAATAAAATGATGTGCACATATAATAAAATGTTAGGGATAAAATTAACATAATAAAACGTTCATAATAAAATGATGTGCTCAGTATCGAATACCAGATTTTTTTCTCTGGTTATTAAAAACTAGTCGTGGATATGATGGAGCTTTAATAATTTTAAGTATTATAAGTACATATTTACTTACATAGCAATTACTTGTTTTATTTATACAGTATGTCTGCATTAATCTTATTGAAGAAATTTAATACCGCACCTTAATAAACACCACACAACATTTAACATACTTTGGCGAAAACTGTAGCTATCACAAGAAAGTCGGTTGCGATCACGCAATGATTGCGTATGGCCGATAAGTGTGATATACGACACGATTGAAATCATCTATCATTTATAATGTTAGGACACACACGTAATGAACTTGTACCCAACTGTGATGTAAGTGGGACGTGTTTACTTTATTGGGTGGTTCAACTAGTTCCTTGACGATCCCGCACTTATCAATGTGAAAGTCGTTCAATATCTTCTTACACAAATAAACCGCTGTTACGCTGAATACTTTCAATGTAAATTGTACGGGGTACATTCGTTTTCTGGGATTGGTGAGAAAAAATGTCTTGAGTTTATTAGAAACGTATATTTAATTTGTGTAATTAATAAAGAGAGTACAAAATTGTGGACTGTATTCATATTATTGCGGCTTCTGTCTACCAGACTACTTGCAGTTTCTTCCTGAGCTTCTTTGTCTGAGCTGTACTACTCTGTTCTGAACTGAGCTGTGTCGGATCCAATAGTGGCCCTCCTTTTATATGGTTTCTTCTGAATTAATGTAGGCCTTCCTATTGGCTAACCGATCACAACGCTTACTTTTTAGTAAATGAGATTGGAGTAGCTAATGCTTAGCTACCTCGAAACGATACCGTTACGAGAGCCTCGCGACAATTTCCAGCGATGTTCGCCCGTTAACATGCCTTTTGGCTATTAAAATATACATTTTCTTAATCCTAAACTTATGATCTACTATAGAAAAATGCGAAAATAACAATACATTATATATACAAGTAATTGTGAATAGCAGTGTCCTTCATCCGTTATCAGTGTCACCGTACCGCACATAAATTGTGTTCATGACCAAGAAGGATAAGGACACTTGACGACCCACGACTATAATAGAAAAAATATGTTCCAAAAATGTCTTCTTCTTCTTCTTCTTCTTTTGATGATATGGCAATCAGCTGGATCAGCTATTTCTGCCAATGTCAAGTATTTCGAGTCTTCAATTCTAAGTCTTCGAGTCTTCAAGTCTTCGTCGTGATGGAGTTAATGATAAAAATTATAAAAAATGTGGATGACATGAAATGGACAAAAATGTCTTTTTATCATCAGTTTATTGAAGTCTGTCATCCTTAGGCCTCTCATTGCACATCACTCTGACCGATTTTAGGCTTCTTGCATTCAATGAGAAAATCGCTGAAGGGTTGAAAAATGTGAAGAGTTCTAAAGTAAATATTTTAAGAACAAATGTCGATCTTACTTTTTAGTCGTACATGCTTGTCTCATAAGTCTGATGTGCATAACAAAATACATAACTATTTTATTTCTTGCTTAGGAAGTAACTAGAAGTTAAGGATTGACCTAAAACTTTGAAATCTACTTTAGACTCAGAAAGAATTAAGGAAAACTTTTGCTAAAATAAGTATGTAACATTTTTTTATGTCAGTTGTGTAATATTCTAGGTTTGTTCCAGTCTGCCCCAGTTTAAAATGTATTCTCGCCATATTTTTGCTTGACTAACTACTATTAAGAATTTGTTTCGATCGAACTGCGACGAATTTAATCATTTCTCTACAGCAGTACCACATATATATGAATTGAATTAGGTAGCTACTTAGTTACTGCAACGACGATGCTGTGTTGGTTTTTAAAATCTGACCGAATGAATAATAATAACAGAAACAAAGCAACCAAGAGAATAAATAGGGTATATTATATGTGACGCTGCCAGAGTTACTCTAATCTGCCCGATGGAAAGCATGAGCAGAATTGAAGAATTTTTTGTTATTTATGTTTTTTGTGCACAACGTATCACGCAGGTCAACGGACAGGTGTACTGGAATTCACGGGACTACTGGATTTAAACAGCAAATGCTACTCCACTTGCTGGTCTTTCGGAGCCCAATTTACCGCTCCAGTAGTAGGTGTAGCCACGCAGTCATTCGCATACTTCTCCATAGTCGCTAAGATGGATTTCAGTTATTGCTGCGATAGCGATGTTATATTTAGCCAGTTCACTCGCGATTAGTGATGTTTTTCCTTCCGGGCACAAACCAGAGTCACTGTTAAGCAGGGTCCGAACGCTGCACGTTCTTATTGTGAGATTTTTTTATTGAGGATATTTATTTCTATTTTCGACCGCGTTAAGATGGTGAACAGACTATGTTTAGGCCACCTTTTTTAGACCCGTCCCCGTATTGGTGATAGAGGAACGCTCCCTAAATAGGGCTGCTTTGTTATCTCCTGAGCTGCCGAACCGATCCCCTGTCTCGATCGGGGTATTGAATGACCATCACCAGAAGACCGCCTACATGCCGATGCCAACTAAGGTTTGGACACACCAGCCTGCCCCCCACCATCAGCCCTCCATCGCCGCAGAGCTTATTTTTAAGTGCCATGGAATATGCAGGCGTAGGGAAGTGAGTTTCTTTGACTTTCTATTGAGCAACTAGTGCAATCAGTCTATGGGTGATCCTCTATGAACTCATAAAGTCCTCATCGGTGGAGCACGCGAGCACCGTCGATAGGCAAATACACTCGGCTTCTACGGCGATGAGGCAAGACAATTGGGGAAATGCCTCAAAGGGCGTATGTTAGGATCCTTAAAGTGACATGCGGCCGATCTCCTGCAAACTTTACCTTCAACCAGCCGTTCCGGCTATCCGGACCACTAGCAACTGGAAGTAGAGAACGAGAGAGTGGACCCGGACCTGCGCAACTACCTGCCAACTGTAATATACTCACGCGCAAATGCGGAACTCATCCCCACTACACCGAAATCTGGCCAAGATACGTGCCATGTACTTGTAATGACATACGTAGTCGAGACGTCGACACTCAACATTGGACTGGTTTATAATGTTAACCACTTTAAAGCGGCTCAGCGTGTGATGGAGCGTCCGATCCTGGGTGTTTCTCTATCCGAAATAATTCGAAACAAGATTATTCCACAGAGATCTAGAGTATGATATCGCATGGAGAATCAGTACGCTTCAGTTAAGCCCGCGATTAGAGAAACGTAGGGTAGGGCGCCCTGCGGCACGATGGACCGACGACTTGACGAAAGTGGCTGCAACGCATGGATGCAGACTGCCCAAGACCAGGTTAGTTGGCGCTCCTTAAATTATAATAAAATGTATACACAAAACTCGTAAAACCGAAATCTGGCAGATAAGTTCACGTTAGTATTTTAGAAACTCCATCAGCAAGTGGTGAAGCTGGCCCTTAGAGTTCTAAACAATGGAGGTTAGACTTGTAACTGAGTATCTGAGTGATCAACCATCTGACAATTGACGAGTTTGTAACACAACAAGCTCCAGTCTAAAAACGTCTCATCATCCTTTGCCCCCACCATCGGAATCACAAAATTCTACGTAGGATATTATAAAGTACTTAAGAAATAATATTATAAAAAAGTACGATGGCTTTAAACATTTAGTCCTTTAACAGTCCCCTGCTGGACACAGAAAGGAGTTTCTTGTCTCCCATACCGCACTGTCCAGAAGTGATAGGTGTATGGTTTCTTTCAAGTTTTTCTTCCCATTGCAGATTTTTGCAAAAAATTTGAAACATAATAGTGTGACCAATAATGACATTAATAAATTAACTACTTTTATTTATTGAAGTGAAACTTCTTTATCGGCGTTGGAAAAAAAATTACCGTCACATTTTTCGGTTACGCGTCACATTTATCCGTTATGCTCCATCTTTTTCTTGCCCCTACCACGGTTGGTTCAGACGAAGAGTACTTTCACTTTCTCCAACGGAGTAGGGATAGCATGTCGCTTTTCATATTTCAGTTACCATAAGCCATTAATTACAAAAATATATAATAACGATGACAATGATAGTAATAATTCTATTACAATTAATAAAATGCTGTAATAATCTTAGTAGCAAAAAGGTAAAGTGAAATAATTGTATTATTTTTGTATTCATGTCTATGATAATAAAATCCTTTTGTTTAAACTTTATCTAATTTAACTTTATTTAACCAATTTCTGGAAAGTTGCATGTAGATCATTTTTCGAAAAATAAGGCCACACAGAAGTTTCACTTCTTACGTGTGTACACTAGTACACGCACACATTTTTTTTTTCATCAGGAATTACTGCACATGCTTGAACAATCAGTCAGTGATCATATTCATATAATAAAACCAAAATTTGGTTCTAATCAATTTTAAAACATGGTTGTAACCGGTAAGTAGCCGTAACTAATGATACTATCCATGTACGTTACAACGCATAATTATGTGAAACTGATTCACGAAGGACGAGTGCCGGAACACGAGGAAGTGGTGAATTATTGTAAGAGTTCGGTTGGCTCTAGGGAGGAATTAGCGAGGAGGGCATTGTGTGGAGACATCGGCAGTTATGCAGTGGTCATCGCACAGCGCGGGCGTGTGGCCGTCCCGCAACATGCAGTACAGACTCAGGTAGGACGCGCCACGCGACCATTCGCGACTTTGCCATGCGTCATTAAACCTTAGGCAGTGCAGTGTTGCGTTTTGTTTGCTAAGCAATCAGGTAGGTCTACGTGCATGGGGAACACTCCACTAGAAGTAGGTTCAATTTTCAAGGTGCCTCTCCTGCATCCCGATGATTGTGGTTGACAAATTAAAAAGAAAGTAATGGAGGGGCACTTGGAAATGCCAGGACAATGCAATATTTCTATACGTTTTTCTAAATACCTACCACTCGTTAGAATTTTTTAATGCATGTATTTTTCTTATAAAGAATTTTTCCATTTTTACATTCAACAGTGATTATTTATCCTTATCGTGTCTGTTTATGGTGCTGTGTTTTTTTTACCCTGAAGTAAAGAATTATTTTCACACGAGCATCTTCTGGCCGATGAAACACTTTTAAAAGACGAACGGTATCTTTTTAAGACTAATAGTAACAGTGGTCACAGAAAATTTGTTAACAATAAATTGTCTGTGTAAATTGAGCCTGCAAATAGTAATATATCTACAAGTGGGGACTTCTGAAGGTTTCTCTAACGCAGCGTAAAGCCGCTTTTGTCACACAATAGTGTATGCAAACAAACAAACCAATTTCTTCTTATTGTTTACGATTAAATACCAAGAATTTGTGAAATTAAATGTACATTACTTTCTCGTACACCTTTATTTCTTTCTGGAGACAATAATTAACGCCACGTACGTACTGTTACTTATTTTAGTTACAGTAATGGAATGCTTGTAAAAATATGTATTATGAACGTTGATAGCAGTTTTGTTGACAGCAGCTTCTCAATCCAACTCCTTTTAAACCTCCATGCGAGAAAAGGGGTGTTACAATGTTGTCTATGGCAACGTAGCTTATAAACAAATAGGCCGATAACTAATGAATGAATGAATGACCTCCTTGAAAGTTGAGAAATCTTACTTACTTAATTTTTAGTAAGTTCAAATTTAATGTACCGTTAATTCATTGGTATTTAGTATCAGTGACCTTGACCTGATTCTGCGGCCAAATCTTGGGTTGATGCTGGTGTTGGGGGTGTTCTAAGTTTTTAACGTATGTGTATAATACACGAACAATAACAATATGCGAAATTAGTGAATTAAATTAAAATATTTTTTTGATTAAATTCTTTAGTTATTATTTATAAAATATGACACGTCGAAGAATAAGGTGATTATAGAACAAGTGTAGTCCTTCGCGCTCGTGCCAACACAGGCTCGGAACAAGCTTCCCGTCTTTTATCGAGTCTTTCTTCTCTCTCTACTGTCATACTGTATCCCTTTGATAATATAATCGATGAGAGACTAAAGCATGAAAGAAGGAGTCTAATAATACTATCCTTAGTGATGCGAAAAGCTGGAATTCACGTGGTGTGTTAATGTGCCACAATATAGTTCGTAGGAACATCAATGAACCAATCGTGTCATATTTGTATTTACGAAACCGTCACATCGTAAACGTATGTTTTCATGTTTTGCGTACAAACAGTCCTTTAGTAGTGAATGTTGAGCCATCGTTTCATTTGTTATGTAAAAATTCTGGTCATTTTCGCCCTATTCAATGTTTCAATAGGAACAGTTACAACCCTTTCACACTTCTCTAATTATTATTTAGTGTTTCTTTTGAGTTTAAAGATAGGCCTCGTAAATCCATCGTTCAGATTGGATGGGATAGCCATGTTTTGACAGAAATGGGCGGTCTCGAATGATTTCAACATTTGAAGCCACCGAGATCCTTGAACCTCTGCAGCTACCAAGAGATATCACCTCTATGGCAGTACTCTATCGCCTGTATCATGAGGAATGTTCCGAAGAGCTATTCCAACTGGTCTCCCTTCACCCTTCCTCTACAGTACAACACGTGCTGGCCTTCGCGGTCATCCTCTTAGAGTGGTAGAGGTACGCTCTCGAACGCAACGTTTCGGTTCTTCCTTCTTGTGCCGAGTGATCAAAACTTTTAACACATTAGCACCTTGGTCCTTTAAGCGGGGGGTGAAAAAACATCTCGCTAGGCCGCCATGGTGTGGGCCACCATGTTGCACTGCAGGCTGAGTAGAGTCATTTTGGTAGATAAATCTACCATCTACAATCTAAGTTCAAACTTAAAAAAAATGTTGCACAGAAAAGCAGCAATCAGCAATTTTATCGTTGATTTTCATAAATTTAGTAACGTCTCTGGAACACACATAAACCCTCTCAGTTCTAAACAAAAGCCTCTGACATGTGATACTTCTGTTAGCCGGTGTTGATATTGAACAGGTTACTGCTCACTTATAATAAAATAGAATAAGAAACATTAAAATAATATAAAATAAAATAAATAATTACAACACGATGGTATTCTTAATCCGTGGTATTCTTACGCATGACTTCCATTTATTTTTGGAATTTAACTGTTTCAAAAATTTTATTCTATTGGGAATGTAAGAATTTCATTAATATAAACAGTCCTACTGTTACAAATGCGAACGATTTGCATGCATGTTATCTACTTTGTCAAGTCAGACTAGTTGAACGGATTCGGACCTATTTGTGTTGTAAGTACATAGATATATTCTATCTCTATAACATTTTCTTCCCTTTATAAGAATGTAGTATTCATCAACACTTCCATAAATGTGAGTACAAAAGAATAAAAGAGCATTTGTCCGAAACCGAAAACACTCGTCATTCATAAGCATTCACATTGTACATCATATTGTCAGCTATTTCCGTTAAATTTGGCAAAACATCGCTTGTTTTAATTCTGGTTGATATCAGACCGGTATTGTTCTCTTGTATATTTTAATAATAATGTACAATAATATTTTTACACTTTACTCCATCAACTAAATGAGAATATCTACCTAGTAAGGCTACCATCACTGTTTACTGTTCTTGACTTTGTTGAATATTTCATTGTGACGTTACGATGATATCATAGATTTGTAAATAGGGAATAACAATTGAGCTGCACTAATTGGAAATAGTTTAGGGTACGTTACATTTCTTGGTGGGTCTCAGAACTAATGGGATGTGAATTCATGAGGCACAACTGTTGATGAACGAGAAAGCAAAGATTATTTAGGTCTTCTGGAGGGAACGCTATAGAATAAGGCTAAGAATTTTTGGATCTATAAGGCTTGGAATAAGGATCTTAGACCGCTGTGGTATCTGTAAATTGTCTTGACATGGGAAACTAGTTTAAATTGTGTAAACTCTTCTTTATTACAATTCACGATCATTTTCACAGTTAGACAATTTACAGATATCTTTTTTTTTTTGACGTGGTGTAATGCCTTTAAGCACTTCGCTCCCCCCCCCCCCCGCGGGGACAGGGGTTTCACTTTGCGTGGGACTCCTGACTGACTCGCCAGACTACCCACTAAACCACCACGGTGTGCCACTCTGCGTCTGAGACGGGAGAGATCCGGGAACCGCTTTCTTACGCCATACGGACTCCTCCCTGAATTTACAGATACCTAAGTTAATATTTTCAGCCGTCGATCCAAGTTAGCACCAACATTAATGACAATTGCTACTTTTACATTGCATTGTATAGAAATAAGCTTCACGACTGTTATCCTATGATAACAACCGGGGCCAACTGCTTAACGTGACCTCTGAATCACGGAGGCGCTCATAGCCCAGTTGCACTCGCTGATTGAAAACTATCACCGAGGCTAAGCAACGACGGCGTGGTCAGTACCTGGATGGGTAACCGCTGGTGGTATGATATCATGAGCCTCCGTAATTCACAGTCGTGAAGCTTAGTTAGAGGCCTTTGGACGCCTTGAAAACATGCAACGGCAAAGTTGCGTAGCTACAGCGTTGTCGTGCCAGTCCCTAATCCGCACTCGGCCAGGGTGGGGACGTATGGCTTTAACTTTAACCCTATCCTGAGAGTAGACCCGAGCCCAGCAGGGGGACGTTATGGGTTGTTGATGAAGAAGTAATAAATAAACAATATTACAAAATCGTTACTGGGAAATCAGTGCCCTCATATAAACTGTATAAAACATAAAAAACCAACCAAATCGTGAATCTCCTTACGGCTAGAATCCGCAATAAATGTCTGCATGTACGGCAGTCCTTACTTTCTATCACACAATTACTACACGTATTATGTATAATTACTATTACTCATTCAATGTAATCATTTTCTAAAAAGGTCTACAAATCGTATTGTAAAACAACGGGAAGTTACACAACAATCTTTATTCAAGTAAAACCTTGTGTACGGTTTTCTCTTATTAACCACTTATTTGTAGGGTTCCAAAAGCTCTCTTTGCGTTTGTTGAAAATTGTTAACGTTTCTCCATGCCATGGAAATAAACAAGCTTTTGTTGAAGACTCTTACAAAATATTAATGAAAAGTAGCAACGACTTTCTCAAAGAATAGAGCCATTATTATCGATTTAATAGGTAATAAGTAAGTTGGTAGATTTATATTAATTCGAACTACATAATGTTTAGCTATGTTCCTACATTTTTATATTGTTCTTCAAGACTTATGGATATTTATGTACGACAATGTGGTGCCGACTTTCTGTTTTCCATTTTTTGTTATAAAGAGAATTGAGTCGTCTAATACGTGACTGTGTGTAGCGACTTCTGGCTTCCGAGCGCGTTTCCCGCAGACGTAAGTTTAAGGTATTATATGTGAGAATAATGCATTTGGGTATCACAAAATGGTACATTTAGTTGAAACAACAGAAAGATGAGAAAGTATGAAAATGTTTAGCAACACTAAAGTGGAAATTTACAGTTCAATTATATAGCTTAGGTAAATTACATAACAGCTAGAAGCTTACATAATAAATAAGTCAGCGGGCCGATGGTCATTTAATTTGACACGCACATGCTCCAATCGTTGTGATGTATAGTATTTCTATTCATTTATTATCTAAGAAATAGCTTATTTAAGAACTAAATCATTATATTTTTATTAATTCGGTATGCATGGGCCGGCGCGACCGGAGTGATGCCACGGCCTCACAGAAAACCGGTGTGAAACAGCGCCTGCGCAGCGTTTCACAGAGTGAGTGAGGATACCGTAGCTCATAATCCAACCCTTCCCCTCATCCTCCTTCCCATACCACAAGGCCGGCAAAGCACTTGTGACGTCTCTGATGTTGCGGGTGTCCATGCGCGGAGGTAATCGCTTACCATCAGGCGATACATCTACTCGTTTGTCTCCTATTCCATAAAAAAAAACCTTTTATAATACATACCGAATTCTAAAACAGATAAATAAACTATAATTTTTTTCGTTAACTCGGAAATCTGTTTGCCCGTTCACTTAACTTACTTATCCAATTTATTAATGTCAATAATGGTATTGGTTTATTATTTTTTATTTTTTATTCTTTCTGTGTTTTTATAGTATTGGTCCATCCAAAAAATCATAAATTCAAACATTAAATGAAAAGCATCGGCGCCTTTGTAAATAAAGAAGTACCAGTGCAACAAACGTAGTTTACAAAACCCAAAGTAATTAGCACAGTATGGAAATCCGACAAAATCCACGCATGATTAATGATTAGGAACGTATTAGTTTGTTTGTGTAATCGTTGTACCGCTTACAGTATACTGGCAGATAGCGTTGCTGACTACTATCCTGAATTATTATATAACACATAGTACATAACAGAAACGTCCATGTGGAGACGGAATAAGGACTCTCCGTCACCTTAGACTAAGAAGTACAAACTGTGTAGAACCACAGCCTCGATGGGAAGAATCAATTAATGAACACAATTAATAAAGCAAAATATGGACTCGATGGCGTTCTGTTGTACATTTCCGAACCCTTATTTTTTGTTTAACGTGTTAGTGTTTGGATTTTCATTCATATCTGTTTCGAACCATTGCCGTAAAAATGAGGAAAACGTCACATTTCGCCCACATTCACAACCTTCCACTTCCACTATATAAACATAGATCCAATACAATACAAGTCTTTATTACAATTTGGACATAGGCTCATCTTTAAAACCAATAACCTATTGTAACAGTTGTAATCTTCGTATAACCATATACATAGTGAAATTTCTAGTCATGCACAAATGGTTTCTGCCATGGCGTTCGCTCAAGAACCCTTCTTTATCTTAGTCCTAGGCCAAGTGTAGCGCAGTACTACGCACTTTGAAGAAAAACATTACATTCCTAACGGTATGAAAACCCAGTCAAAGCTTTCATTCCACAATTAAATAATATTATATTGATTACTGAATATTGTCTTCATTTAGGAAATGCCCGTTTATGGCTGAAACCATAACATATGTAATATGTAATCGATTCATGAACTGTGTAAACCCGTACACTGACACACTCACACATCTATGCGTATAGAATAAGCATAGATAAGTGTCGAATCCGTGAATGTTTAATAACATAATATTCATTGTGGTTATATTCGTACCAAGTCATGATTTCATACTATGCATTCATATATTAGCTGGTACAATAATTGTAACCAGTACTCATTAAAAACTAAGTTATTCATTTGATAAGACGAGAAACAGCATTTCTTCTGTTAGAAAAAAAAAGTGCGTGCGTACAAAGTACACATGTCAGAAGTGAAACTTCTTTGGCGAACTAATTTATCAGTCTTGTCTATATTTATACAAATCTAAAACTTTAGATTTCCGAGACTTAAAGGAAGGGAAAAAGGAAGATATGTTAGGAATTTAATTGTCATTAAAATAGTAAAAGTGTTGAAAATTAATAATAATATACACTAGTCTTATAACACACTTTTGTAATTATTATTTTACGAAAAAAATATCAGCAATGGATATTATTGCATAATTACCTCGTAATGAAAGATTCTCTTTAACCAAAAATACAATAAGGAATAGCCAAATAATAATATCGTGACTTTGGTATCGTTAAATGTAAATATTAGTTTTATTGTGATAGTTTTGTGTTTTGAAAGCTAATGAGTTATGTTTTAAGTACTTATATACATGTGTAATAGTTTATGGGTGCTAGTGTATGTGTAGAAGTTATATATTTTATATTACGAATGGAAATATTGACATCAATGTGTGAAAAAATCACGATGTACGAATATATCACATGATTTCTCCTATATGTAAGTATTTCTTGATAAATTACGTAGTTAATTACATGGCGAATTTCATAGCGATTACAATAATGTGCATATTATAAGATATAATTACATTTTAATACGAAAAAAACTTATTTCTCTGTGACTACTACCAAAATATTTCGCGAACCGCTTAAAAGTTTAGCACACCACGGGTTAAATTAAAATTCCTCGTGATTTTTGGTAAATAGTAAAAATACCTGACCTCAATTTAAATTTATACAAAATCATTGTAAATTAATGATAACTATAGAAATTCCAGGTTTTAAATTAAAATTTTGGCAAGAGTATTTATGAAATATTGTTATTTATATTTTATGCAAAATGATTTATTGAAATCTCAAATGACGAAATGTAAATAAAAATACCACGTGTTTTTTGTCAATATTAGAAATTATTAATTAAATTTTTTTTTGAGCTTAAAATCTAGAAAAGCGAATTTATCAAATATTTTTATTTTATGTAAAATGATTTATTGAATTATTAAATGACGAGTGGCAAGTTGAAATGCTATTTGTAATAAATATGTTATTTGTAAATATTAAAACTACTTAACCTTCAAACCAATTAGCCTAAAAATTGAAAATAAACAAAAAGATAACAGATATATTACTTACTTCGAGTAACTGCTTAGTATAGGACGACTTTAAAATTTATCACAAAATATTATTCATAAAGTTTATTTATAAATTTACCTCACTGTTTAAACACTGCATAAGTGCTAATAATATTGTAAATAGATGAAAAATGTGCGTTCCCTACTCTCACTCCATCGCTAGTTGCTTCATGCTACGTTCGCCCTGTCTTACTCTCTCTCAATCGGTCTCGATCGCTCTCTCTCTCTTTTTCGACACTTCCGTTGCATACTTGCATGACGTTACATTTGTAAAAAATTTACCCTCATGCGCCTAAAGAAGTTTCACTTCAAAAACAAAGAAAGCTATAAGTAGCTAGTTTAAGTGTTATCTCTATTCATCTCGCAGATGTCGTAAGTATGTATTTTCAAAATGAACAAACAAATAGCACTGCAAAGAAATGGAAAACTCAAAATAAACCTAATACTCATCATACTCAATATATATATATATATATACATATATATATATATATAAACTATATAGATCACTAGACCAAAGCCTTCTTTATGCACTATTATAACTGTTGATATGATGATAAGGTGAATAACAACATTCTAATATTCATATTTTGAATGCAAACAACAAGTAAAATATATTTGCGTAACAAATCTAATTAATTATTTTTTCTATTACAGGCTAAACGTGATTCATTTGGTAATCACGTTAGTTACATCACAAGCAAATGGTTTCTCCATTCGGAGGTTAGAACCCTTACCACCAACATCAGACTTAGAATTAGGACAGAGTTCAAGACTAGAAGTGAGGTATGACTTGGAAACTCCAAAAAGCCTTATCAACCGCAGGGCAGATGGGGATATGATCACATTAAAAGAATCAACCAGCACTAAAACCACGACTAATTCATTTATAGATTTAGCAACAGGTCCTGATAAATTACAAAACGTAAATGAACATAAACATCTAAGTGAAATAAGGTCATCGACATTACAAACAGTTACCAAAGATTCTACTGTAGCTTCCACATTATCATCAATGATAGAACCGAATAGAATTTATGACTCAAATTTTACGTCGCCAACGACCGAAGTAATGTTAAATAAAAAAATTAATGAAAGTGAATCAAAAACGACTGAAAGTGAATTAAAACGGTCTCCGCAACATTCGATTCAAATGCTAGATAGCAGCAGTCTCTCAGTAAATTCGACAGAAGCAGCACGACCGATGCACAGTTCATTGACTTTAAAATATACTGACAAACGAAAAAACACAATTGAAAACATCGATAATCAAACGTATGAAACAAATACCGTAATTGGACAAACGTATGCAGCCGTACCGCACGACGACAGGCCACTATATTCCACCGAGATATTGCAAACCACACAGAATCCCGGTTCAAAGAAATTTAATTTCGAAAAATCAAGTCAACCAGTTGGAGATACATTTCCTCAGCCAACTGTAAACATGTCAGTTACTGACTTAACTGTCAAGACAGATGCGAGTTTAGATATGACTCAATCTCCTACAGCTAGTGAGGAGTCATTTAAAGTTACGATGATTGATTTTACTACAGATTCAAATGATGAGTATCTTGAAAATAACTTTCCCACTACTGTAGTAGTTCCCATCGTAGAAACATTGAATACACAAACCACGAAAGAAGAAACGGGTACTTCAACATTACCAACATCGCAAACTTATATAACCTACGATATTAATATAACAAGTACCGAGAGAATAGAAGAAACTACTACTTCATCTGGTCCAAATATGTCTAAAGCAGAAAGCGCTCAAATGAGTCTAGAAAAAGTAACGAAGAACACTCAAATACCATCGCAGATGGAATTGCAAAATGATTTGAATAATGACCAAGAGTATACAACTAAAATATATAGGAATGAATCAAACGTAACCCTTCAGTCCAATTTAACAACTCCTTCAACACAAAATTTTAGTGAGGGACTGAACTTGCAAACGGAAAACTATGAAATAATTTCTTCCAAACGAGCGGGCTATTTAGTTAACACAGAAATTATAAGGACGAACTTTGAAGCAACTACAGAAAAGTATGTAAACGTAAATATTACTAAAGATACGGACACTTTTGGTGCAATGTACGAGACAGAAGGTAGCGAGGGTGAAGTGAGTGATGTGTTAGAAGTTAAAAATGTAACCGGTCTAGAGTCACAAAGTCAACTGGTAAGTGAAAGTGCATCACCATCAAAGCCTTTTCAGATTATTGTCCCAAGTAACAGTAGAACATAAGGACATTGGACATTTCTATTTTCTTCCATTCTATGATTCCATTCTTTCCATTCTATCATTTCACTGCTTACTTTCTTTTTAACTATATAATCTTTCAGCAGCCTATCCGCCTTTTTCGCTAATCTATTGCACTTAAAGTTTCATTCACTCACACTATACTGCCTGTTACTATTACTTCCTGTAATCTTGTTTTTTCATCTTGCAATTCTCAGCCCTATACGAAACTTGGCATGTAGCGCCATGTAGCTCAACAATATTTTTGGGATAAAGCGTGTAATCCGATGTTTCAAAACTTATTTTAGAAATATTGTAACCACAATTTGTGGATCACACAGTGTTGTACAAAGTGAGGTTTGAACACAACAAAAGCGCATTAGAAAGTGGGGGCGGAGACTATTTAAGCCACTAGGCGAACCGTGCAGTCAAATTATAATAAGATCTTCTTTTAAAAAGCCTACATAAGTATGTATTAAGTATGTACCTTTAAATTGCCCGACGTTTCGACTAGGCTGAAACAGCTGCTAAATACTGAATTTGTAAGTATTTTATCATCAGAAAAGTCAAGATTTTAGTTCCAAACTGATCTAAATAGTCAATTTCTGAATTAAAAAACTACAAAGTAAATGTATTGACCCATCTTCTCTTTATTAATTTCAGGTGGAAGACGCGATCAAGGAAGAGCTATTGATGGAAAAAATGTTAAATGAAAATGAATATTTGAAAGAGAAAGCTCGACAAATGGAAGTAAAACCCATGTTGGGAATTACCCCTCCAGTCATTGATGGTATTCCTACGATACACGAAGTAGTAACTGAAGACGTGCTCAGCGTTAAACCAATAACTGTAGACACAAAACAACCAAGCGCTTTATATGCAGTCAGTCCTAGTTATAAGCCGCCTAAAAAATTTGATATCTTACCTACAAAGCAAATTGTTAGAGACCCCGACGATAATACCTGGAGAAACGAAAGGATTAGCTCCCTAGGAATTGTGTTTAAACCAAAAAATGCGTCAAAGTCTTTTACTGAGGTTTTAAAACTCAAAACAACTGAATTGAGTAATATGACAGCAAAAAATGATAAAAATGGCATCCCCGATTTAAGAATAAGGCTGGAAAAAATTGCTGAAGTTAGAAAATCTAAAAAGAAAAAAATAAATGCACTTGGAGATATAATATATAATGATTCTGATGAAATTGGTATTGAAAATAGCAGTTCATCGAATGAAGAAGCTACTTCCCCAATGAACCCTAAACAAAAGTCTGATCTCACTTCCGTAACTAGTTCACCGGCTTCCCCTGACACCGATGGGACAAATTATATACCGAAAGAAAATTACAAAATGTTCAAAGAAGAATTTGCTACACCTGTCACAACAATAATAAATAAATTAGGTAGATTGGGAGAGTTCTATGACTCAGCAGACGATTACGATGCGGATTACGTTACAAAAATTGACTTGAAAAAGTTCACCACCCCACCCAAAATTGATATTGATAAACATAGTCCGCAAGATTTTATGTTAAACACTAGAAAGTTGATTGCAGTCACTTATACGCCTGACAGGCAGCCCACCGTTCAATATTTCCCACCAACCAAAAAAGTTAAAACTAGCGCTCGACCAGACGCAAAGGTGAAGGTTGATATTGATGAATACGACGACTATTTTAAAAATAAAGTAAATCAGTTTTCGTTTACTCATCAACCAAAAACGGAATATGATACTTCTTTCGGTACAGCGTCACCTGCACAAACTAACCAATTTCACCCGAATACATTTCTTAGCACAACGCCATATAACAATGAACAGATAAAGAAGAATTTGTACAAAACTAGTAAACCTAAAGTAAGCAACGCACAGAGTGTTTACGTAAAGGACGGTCATTCAAACAAAGGATCATATGTCATCAAACATTACAAAGATTTCATTGCTGACGCAGCCAAGGGAAATGAAGACGAAAACCTCCCGTTCACGGTGGCTCCTATACAAGGCGTAACAATATCCGATATAGACAAATATTCTAAACAGAAGGGACCGCAACGGGATGAAGATTACGATTTTAACACACAGTTTCGCAAGGATGTTGTGAATCGTTTCGTAGATAATTTCAATCAGAACAGAGACAGATTTAAAGTGGATTTTCCCATTTTATATAACAATAGTGTAATACATAGAGCGATAGACGATAACAGACGGGGGGTGGCGTCGTCGAGGACATCTATTAAGAGGCCGTACGACTCGGTCAGTCCGAGGACAAACTTCCTCTCAAACGTGAAGCAGTGCGACGCCAACTGTGAGAGCATGAGGGTGGTGGAACTCGCACCTGCGTATGAACTCCATTACTACGTCCCAGAACAAGAAGAAAAGGAAGAAATAGAGCCCCGACACAATGTATTACCGTATCGATACAGATTATGAACTATACAGGTTTCGAGTAAGGTTTAGGTGAAACATTACTATGTCGGGCGGTACAAGCGAGCTTCTGAACTATAGTGATAACCGACTGATATGTAGCATCGTTCAATCGGCTCGTTTGGAAAATGCTTGTAAGGTACTCTTATTAGCTAGCTATAAAATTATGTCAAATGGATGGATTTAGACGTTCTTGCTTTAGACGATAAGTAAATTTGTAAAGTATCCCATAGAAAGTTATTTGACAAGAAGTGGTACACCTCATTTAAACTTACACCGATTACTTTTTTCTTCTTCGAGTAGTGTATAGTCAGGCAGAAGTCTCTAAGTCAATAAAAAATAACTAGTTAAAGATCAAAGATAAATATTGGCAGAAATAATATGCAAGTTAAACAAATTAATGTACAATATCAGTTTCTAGATTTTACTCCAAAATTTGGGTGAATTAGAAATCCTTGAAATTTTTGTAATCTGTTTATGAAAATCTATTCAGTATCAATATTAATCAGTTTTCTTGTTTCATGATTTTCTCATTTACCCCTAATTCTAATTTTAAAATTGTGAACAATGTATTGTATATGTAAAGATATTGTAAAGAATGTATTTTTTTATCATGTATCCACATTGAGTATACAACTTCGCCAAGTGCTGCCTATTAGTTTGTTTATAATTCATGTGCAAATTAGCAAGATACTTGCTAGTTTTTGCATTTATATTTGCAATAATGTAAGTACTTACGTATTGTTTTACAATTTATTCACGTAGTACCTACTCATTACGACCATACGTAGGTATATTTGTAACATAAATCGAGGAAGTCATATCTCAATGCTTAGTAGCATTAATTTGACTTGATAAAGACGAGAGTGTGTTGATTAAAAGAAAAATGTTGTATAGGAAACTTTATATAAAAGTCTGTTGGGTCAGTTTTTGTAAAACATTTGAAGGTATACGATGTATCTATTTTACATAGTTATGTTCACCGCCCAATATTGATTTATTACATTACGTGAACGTAATACATTGTAAGCTTTTATGTACATACTGACAATAACTGAGATTGCTCTTTACAGGAGCTATACCTACCGACAGAAATCATTGTCAGAACAAAAAAAGGAATAACTACCAAAATAAGGTCAAGTATTCAGTGTAATTTGCAATAATAAAAGGTCAATAAACCAATTTTTTTGAATTTGTGATAGTAATATATAAATTTTTATCAAACTTGTTTGTTTTATTCTGAAATCTGAAAATATTTTGTTGAGAATCAGTACTATTTTTATGATGTAGGTGGCAAACGAGCAGACGTATCGCCTGATGGTAAGCGATTATAGCCGCCAATGGACATTTGCAATACCAGAGGCGTCACAAGTGTGTAGCCGGCCTCTTAAGGAGTACGCTCTTTTCTTGAAGGTTTGAAGGTCGTATTGGTCCGGGAATACCGCAAGCGACAGTGCATTCCACAGTTTAGTTGTGGATTGCCAACCATCTAAATGATGGGCATGAAATTTTTGTCGCGAAGGACGATGGCGGAAAGAAGCGACAGGAATCAGCCCGAACATTTTTTCAGAGCACTCTCCATAGTAAATGCGGTGGAAGACGCACAATCAATCAATTAATCAACAACCCATAATGTCCCACTGCTGGGCTCGGTGAAACCATATCCCTACGCAGCGCCAATTTGTTAATTGGGACTGCAATTACATTCGCCATAACGCGGGTGTCTGCTGCTCTCGTGCCTACCACCCTTTCAAGGATAAAGAGGAGGTGTTGCCAAATTAAAAACAAAATAATTTTTTAAAATACACTTTATTGACGTTTTTTATTTTAGAATAATATGCAAACATCACTCGATCGTTCGATCATTTGTTATGGATTCTTTACAAGTCACTTTGAGCATAATCATAATATGTATAATATTAACATGTACTATAGCTAACTCATACTCGGCTCTCTGCGCGTAGTCAACTGTATAGGAAATGACATTATCGAGTGGGAAATGCAATTCTGGATCCAATAAATAATAACATTACAATCTCATACAAAAAACAAAATTAAAATAATTTCATTAAATGAACACATTGTCTTTGGATACACAAAAGAAAATTCCAGAACACTGAAGGCGTAATTATTTACAACAATAATTAATGAAATTAGATTATTTCCTCTCGATTAATGTGTCCATTTTGGTTTTTTTTCATAAATAAACAAGTATGCGTGTGGAACAAAAGTAAACAAAGTTAAATTAAACTAATAAATCGTAACGTTTTACTTGACAACGCCAACGCCCACAATACACAGTTAAAAAAACACATTCAAATCGGTCCATCCGTTAAGAAGCTATGGGTTCCACAGACAGACAAAGCGATCAAAGTTATGACACCACTCTTTTACGTCGGGGGATAGAAATAATAACAAAATAGAGAACTGTTTGAATTAAAGGAAGATATAAATTAAGCCAACCGATATAATTGTGAATCGATTTCGTATTTTTTAGGCAACCATTATTTTATTTACATTTCTATTGAACACAATAACTAATACTAAACTTAATACATTCAAATAATATTGCAGTATGTTTGTTGCGTGGCGTTGTTCGGCGTCAAGTGAAGCGCACGGATAGGAACATAAGATAAACGAGTGAAATATCTAAAATACAGCAAAAGCAATAAAAAGGTAACGTTGTGTATGACTTTTGTGCAAAATGTAATAAAAATAAATCTGAGACTTATCGCAAAATATCAGCAGCCTGGCGTTCGTCTTAGTCTCTATAAATTGTATCTTTGCCTCAGTAGAATTTAATAGAAATAATACAATTTTATAACACATTTTATACAAAATTGAAATAGAAAAGAACCGATAATTTTGTCTGCGAGCGTAGAGAACAAAGGACAAAGCCGACCGCCGGTACACAGTGAAACAATAGCAAAACAAAAGTGACAGTAAATGCGACCTTCGACAGAACAAGCAAATTGGTATGTCGTGTATCCTACTCGGTGATCGGGTACATGAATCAGTTACAATTACAACAATAACTAATATAGTATAGTTTAGACTACAAGCGAATATTTACAAGAACACCACGTTACTAGCTAGTACCTGCCTCCCGGCCGCGCCCGCGCGGTGTCTCTCGCGGCCGCAAACCTGACTAACCGTTCACACTCGCTAACGCTTTATCATTTAACTATATTCCCTAATATATATTTATATAAAGTAAGCGTACATTAGTTTTTGGTAACGAATACGAATATACCCTTCATTATAACTCATTGTATTAATTTAAATCTTAGAAACATAATTTTATCCACACGGTAAATTGGACTGAGAATTTGCAAAAATAACCCTATCACTAGTCGCTCTTGGTGTCGTTCCAGGGAACAAATTGGCTCTCCTATTCTATCCTCTCTCAACCCTGAGCTGCCCCCCTTCCCCCCTCCAGTCGGCAGAGACACCGCGGGGCGGCCCGCAACAACAACTTAAACTCGTTACATTAGCCAGTCTTTCGTTTCCACTACTCTACGCTACAGCGCCACGCTCCGACACGCGCGGACAGCACCTACCTTATACACGGACTTGTCAACTATGCCGGCCAATATCGGTGAGCAACTCTTGCTCGGTGACGAACCAACAAACATTACGCCACAAATGAAAGACCAAAAGTAGTATATCGGACAGTATACCGGAATACCGTAATGCACGGTCGAAATATAAGCAGAATTATATTGAATGCAGTTAAAAGTAGAGCCAAGTTCTGAAGATATGATTATAATCATATCGAATTTTAATTAATGCAAATTAAAAATGTGAATTGTTTTACGGTTTTTGAATTTCAAACTAACACGCGTATGGGAAGTGTTGCGACGTCGACCAAAGTGTATAAAGTGACCACTGACGGTTTCGTTCACCACGTTACGTCGACAACCGCGAGGCGAGTGCGTTTCGTCAGCGAACACCGTGACGCGAGGGAGCGTCGTTTGGGACGTGGAGTGCAATGAGACGGGAGGTTCGCATCGTTATACACACAGTGAGTCACTTTGAACACCCAAACACTATTTCTATTCATCGTCAGTAACGGTCGAATTAAACAAGCCATCTAATATCTGGTAACGTGAGGTTTGAAACATGCCCACTTTTCGATGTATTTATGATAATAATTCAGACGCCATATTTAATATTTATAAATGGACATCGGATCGGTTATTACTATCGAGCCTTTGCCGCTTTTACCGAACTGATGTACCGGTGAAAAGAGAAGCAGAGTCAGTTTAGTCGTGTCGACCTGTCGTCGGTGTTTTAAACAGTTAAAACGCCAGTATATTTGTAAAACAGAAGAGAAAAAAAGACTACCGTGCATAGCTAGATCCGTCAATACAAATACAGTATTCGGCACCTCACCGTGACACCCTCTGACCGTCCTATTTCTAAACTGTAGAGGCTCACGTATCGTCAATGGCGAGGCGTCGACCGAAACTCCCGTACGATTTCAGTTCTAGAACTCGGGGGACAGAGTCGTTTGAACGTAAAACGAATCGTTGGCACCTTTATATTTGGCAGCGCCGAGCGCCGAGCGCCGAGCGCCGAGCGCCGAGCGCCGAGCGCCGAGCGCCGAGCGCCGAGCGCCGAGCGCCGAGCGCCGAGCGCCGAGCGCCGAGCGCCGAGCGCCCAGCTCCGGTAGCGAGGCGCGGCTCGCGGCTCGGGCGCGCGCACTTCTCAGTATAACAGATGTAACCGATACCATTACATTAGGAGAGGGCAGAGTTTAACGAGCAGACGGGAACTCATGAACGTTTTCATACATAGGAAAATGTTATTTCTTCAAATAACAAACTATATACATAAATTATTTAAGCTGTTCCAGATTTTCGAGTCACGTTTTATGTTTATTTATTTAGTATTTATTTACGGGTGCAAATATATCAGTCCCACCTTGAGGTGAGTACTCGAGCGTGAAACGTTTAAAATCCTATGCATAACGAGCGGCAGCGCCTACGCGCGGCCCGCGGCAGCCTGCCTGTGCATGCAATAGCTCTTGCAATGTCAGCGTAGTCAGCTCTGTATCGGTGTCGCTAAACAAGGAAAATATACACGGCGCGAATAAAACACCCACGCGTCGCCGATATATTTTGTTTCCTATTTTTATGACCAGGCAACACCGATACGAATCTCGACGACGTTTACTTTTGAAAGACATCACACGGTTTGAGAATTGACTTCATACATACTTCCGGTCGCATGCAGACCGCCCGTGGCTCTCTTTGGCAGAACTGCACCGTTACGGTATAATCCCTCTGAATAAATGAAACCATAGATGTTTACAGACACAATACGTATTATAAACATCTCATATAAAAATCTTAACGAATTAATTAATTGATATATTTTAATAGAAAACGAGTCCATTGACGCAATCGACGCGAATACAGTACAATTTTCAACCTTAACATCGTAGTGAGTATGTTCAAATTTCCGTATACTTATTATTTATAACCACATCCATAAAGCTCTACGAGGAAGCCTCACTATACATATAATAAATTAAAAGTAAACGTTAATTTAAATATTTTTTCATTAAAATATCATTTATAACATATACACATTCATACAAAAGTCTACGTCACTAAAGCATACTCGATGTTCCAACTAAAGTTACGAACCGTTCCGAATCTTGATAAATTTACAATTTTTACAAGTGAACGTTACAATTTTTTACAATTATTTATCTTTTAAGAAAGCGTATTTATTACCTAACGAACGATTCGGTCGAATTAGATTTAGATTCACACTCGACTAGTAAGTTATTTGGGAGGTGAAACGCAAGGAACGCGACCCGAGGCGGGCGGCGGTGGAGGACCTCGCCTTGCCTCGTTTCGTCTCGCCTCGCCCCGCCTCGCCTCGTTTCGCCTGACCTCGGTTTCTCCGCCCGCGCCCGCCGCCCCCCATCGGTAGTGTTTATCGGTGACGATAAAGTTTGATTTAATTTTTGGGAAACGCGTGTACAATATCTGTACAGTTAGGAGTCACAGTCGAACGAAATATCATCGCGTCCCTTGTAAATATGGATGTCGATCATGGAGCGATCGCATATAATTCGAAGCGAATTCAACGGTCCGAGACGTGGGCGTCCGGCCGCGACGGACACTACTGGAGACGGTCACTCGCCCGGGTGAGGCTCTGGAAGGGATACATATTCGATATAAAACTAAGCCGCGATGTCTTCCCTCACAGCAGTAAGTGTAACGTTAAAGTTAAAATAAACAATTTGGGAGCGACGCGGGGCCGAGCCGGCGCTGGGGGCGCGGGCGGCGGGCGAGGGGCGGGGGGCGGCGGGCGAGGGGCGGGGGGCGGCGGGCGAGGGGCGGAGGG